>JACAXG010000014.1:3634696-3919696 GCA_018881555.1 Amblyornis subalaris
CCTTTTTATTTACAACTTTAATTTTGGGTTTACTCCACGGCTTGTAATAGTCTCATTTTGAGGAGAAAAAAGAAAAAAAAAAGGCTGTTGTCTTCCGTGCTCAGTCTTTCTCTCTTTGGTGAACACTGATTTTCCTTCCTTGGGAATCCAGCACAGCTCTGTTTGGCTTAATTGCTTTTTTGGGTGACAGTTTGGATCCAAAAGCCAGCTGTAACATGTGCAGCTCTAGTAAGGGTTAAACTGTGCTTTAGTCCTTCAGCAGAAATAGGAAAAAGACTCATTTTAGAGATGGGCCTTTGTATTGCCATCACGTCATCGCAAGTTATTCTTTAAAATATAAATTATAAATAAAATATAGAGGATTGATTCTATCCTCCTTTGTACATCAGTTTTTGCTGTGAGATCGAAATCTGGCCTTCAACATCAAGGCTGGAGCCATCTGGATCCATTATACATTAGATTATAATAAATGTTATAGTAGAGCAGTAGTGGAGATCAACTATTTAACAGTATCATTTTAAAAGACTTAATCATGGTCAGTCTATTACTTTTATGTAGCCATTTCTCAGTAGGCATTACCTGTGTGTGTAGCACTAAATCTCTGTAGTTACAGTAAATGTCCTCACACTACTTAGATACTTAAGATTTTATTTCAGAATTTTAAAATTTAAAACATTAACAATTACACTGAAGTTCTGGTAGAAAAGATATAAAAAGATTCATTGCAAAATAAAATCTGTGTTATGCTGCATTCAGAGGGGGTTTTGCCATGGATTTCTGTGTAGCTGGGATTAAATCTATAGAGTATTGGAAATGAGATTTCATCATGTTGTGTTCTCGGAGATTCTAAAAATACGCCGTGTCTTGCACAGCAAATTCTCRCTTAAACCCAGGTTTGTTAAACATTTATTGGAGAAATAATGGAACGGTGGGAGTTCACAGASAGAGAAAAATATTCATCTGTGTTGGTGTTCTTGCTGTTGTCCCCTCTGCCACTCTGAGTATTGCATAGACAGAAAAATAGAAGGAAAGCAGTTAAATGTGAATTATTCTTAGGTTTAGGTCAGTGGAGGGAGAGTTTGTGGRCCTGATTCTGAGGTGACTGACTGAAAACCAAGGAGAGCTGGCGTGACTTTGGTGGGAATACTCCAAGTTCCCGCTGTCCTCACTACAGGGAAAACTGRGGCTGCTCCAGGATGAAGAAGCTTTCGATAGAATATTAAAACCAGCGCAGGGAGCCGCTCCCAAACACGTGAAGTGGGCTTCRGTCCAGTCAACATGTGGTTGGATGCTGCTGGAAACAGTTTCTGGCAACTGTTGCTGTATTTATAGTACAGTGAAAAAAGGTTCAAGAAAGTATCTATAAAAGGTGTAGTTGGCTGGGAAGACAAATTTCCAGGAGCCAAGAGCAACGAGGCTTTCATGTTCTCAAATTTTGGAGTGAAGAGCTGAAACAGTCTCTTGGCAGGATCCAGAGGAAGCAGACAAACTAGCAATAAGGTTCCCATCACTTGTCCATAACTCGGTGCATGGGCAGATCTACTTGTTAAAATGAATAACAAGGAATAAAGGGTGGCAAAATGATTGAAAAAAAAAAAAAAAAGCATGTTACATCTCTTTGACACTGACTGGGCTGGGGGCACCCAGAGCCAGAAAGATCTCACCAGCTTCACCTTCAAGCTGTAGGCGACAGGATGTGTCAGAAGGGATTATTTGACATTGCAGTTAATAGCATTGGTCAGAAAAGCCTCAGTGTGTACAATTGCTGTGAAAAGATTTAGGAGCTCTTGGTCATGGCAAACCCACTCAAACCAGAAGGAAAATCAGGAAATGAGGTGGAAATCTGGCTGCCACTCCTTTGTTCGCAGAAAAACACCAGTCAGAAGCACAGGAAGCCGTTAAATTAGAAAATGTCTTTATGAGATAACTGGTGGTGCAAGAATGGCCCTCTTTAGGAAGGCAGAGCCTACTGGAATGGTGGGACATGGTGCAAATTGCCCTCGTTATCTGCATCGAAATTCTGTGCAAAGTGCTAACAGATGAGGTGGCCTCGTTGTTAATCATGTGCACATTGCAGGGGCTGAACTTGTCCTGTGTGTGCTGCTCCTCCTTGAACCAAAATACAGGAAATACTGCAAGGGTAAATAATTTGGTAAGGAGGGAATTACTGCATCCCTTTCAATAATGGAGCAGCTATTGCTAGCCTTGAGCCAAGGAATAACTCTGGAAGCTTTGCCACGGAGAAGCAGCATGTTTGGGAGTGTGGGAGACAGAATTTAAGAAAAAGGAGAAAAGCCAAATGATGACCGAAAGGAAAGGGAGGAGGATAAGAGAACCTCAGGTAGATTCCAATTAAATCATTGAATCTGGATGTGTCCTTAGCTTCCAGTTGTGGTGGGAATGAAGTGGATGTTGCAGGGCTCACTCCTTGATGCCAGGGCTTGCACGTGGAACAGATTTTGCATCCTGGCAGATGGAAGCRCTGATGACAAAGTATTCCTTGAGAAGAATCTGTGGCTGAGAAGGGCTGGGCAGAGTATCTGCTTGTTATAAAAGCGTGTATCTGTTTAGTCCTGATGATCTGCTATCCTGGTTTGAGCAGAAGCCAACGTTCAGTTTTATTTTAAAAGGCAGCCCTTCAAAGCTTCCCCATAAGCTCTCCCTCGCCCTTGAATAGTTTAGAAAATCCGGAGATTTCTCCAGCCACTCAGGCCATGCTTTTGTGCCTTTAGTAATGAGAAAATACATGAAGTTATTTGTGCACAGATTGCAGGGGATCTGTTGCTTGGAGACGTGTGTGAATATATATTGAACCAGCTTTCCAAAGTAGCCATAGACTTTCCTTTTGCCAGGGAAGAGAAGGAAGGAGCGAGCAAAGAAATGACATTCAGAGGTAGTAGCACAAGTGGAACTGTTGGATGATGATCATGCTGCTGAAGCACCAGCTACCTCTTCTTCCAGTACACTGGGAAATGAGGAGAACGACCAGCATCTCCAGAGCTCAGTGGTGGCACGCTGGAGGCTCAGTGGTGCTTGTGCCCAGCAGCTCTGCCCAGCTCTTTCCCTCAATTCSAACATCCATCACTCTAAAGAGCATCTTGGAGACGTAAGCTGAGCGTGGCAGATGCATTCATGTCTTCTTGATCTTTTGTTCAATGCTCCTTCAACATCAGCTGCCCCAAAAGAAACCAGAAATCCTCGCTACCACCTGGGAAACCTCTTCATGGACAGCTTGTTGCCATGTAATGCTGGCTCAGCCATCCATCCAGGTGTAATGATTCTTCTGGTTCTTACAAAGTACAGCTGCTTTGTTTTTTCCCCTCAGAGAATATTCCAGCTTTGCATTAAATAATCTTCCTCCTGTATCTGTCTCCTGAGAAGGTGTCTTCTGAAATTGTGTTCCTGTCGTGTGCACATTTTCATGGACTTTCATCCACRGGGTTGGAAAGGACCTTAAAAGCCCATCTGGTTCCACCCCCTGCCATGGGCAGGGACACTTTCCACTATCCCAGGTTGCTCCAAGCCCTGTCCAACCTGGCCTTGGACACTTCGAGGAATGGGGAGTTCACTACCTCTCTGGGCAACCGCTTACAATGCCAGCTCCAGTTTGCAGGGAATGAGTAGGCTATAGAGGAAACAAGCTTTCTCCAACTTACACCTTTTTAAAAGACATGACCTGCCCTGGTGTCCATGAAACAGCTGCTAAGAGAGGCAGAGATGGCTCACAGCTTCTCACTGTCTTGGGCAAACCAGGTGGCTGCTGCTACCCCAAGGAAGAGAGAGAATGGCCCCATCTCTCCTTCTCTGTAGGAGGGAAAGAGGGAACAAGTTCATTTGGAACAGAAGAAAATCTCTGTAGAACTGGACTTGCTTTTCTTTTTCTTTTCCTGCTGSTGTCAYGTATGGGGAATGGGTGGAGCACAGAGCCAGGGGCAGCAGCACTCAGTCCAGCTCTCCAGGGGTTTGGCATCACAAGTGAGTGCTGCCCCAAAGGGCCATTTTGCCCGAGGCAGCCCATCTGCTCATCAATGCCTACTCCTGGCCCTCTAGAAGTGAATAACCTTAGAAAATGAAAATCTGACTCGGGTTGAAAGCAACGAAGTGCTTATGACATGAAACGCAACGGGCCCAGTAGCAACCTAACCTAATTGCTGGGGTTTTTTTCTTTCAAAACAGGGTGTCCAAAAGGTACTTACGGTTCAAACTGCCAAAATCCCTGTAAATGCATGAACGGAGGCCGCTGTGACCCCGCGTYGGGAACGTGTGACTGCGCTCCCGGCTTCATCGGCGCCAACTGCAGCAACGGTGAGCCAACATTCGTGTTCTGCTTCTGTCAAAACACAGCAAAGAGAGTAATTTGCATAAGAGCTTGTCGGTAGAAAAACAGACAGATCCCAGCTACTTCTTCCTTGAATTGTAAATCAGGATTCCAGCTTTGTAAAAAATCTCTTGCAAAATATTTTGCCTCCCTTCAGCGTGCATAGAAGCGAGGACACTCATCCCAGGATTACAACCTGCTTGCCCAAATTTATTTCTAGAGCCAGCTCAGCATGAATTGCTCAGGTTCCTTCTTCCTGTCCAAAATTTCGAGGTTGAGAAATTATCTCAATATTTTGCTTCACACTATGGTGCCATTAGTTTCAATAAATGGGAAAAAGATCAAGTTTTGTCACGGCAAAACTGGTAAAGATTCCATGGCAACCCTACTTTTAGTTCTCTGTTTCAGAGCTAAATGGTGTGGCTGAATTTCTGTGCTTCCAAAGCTCTGATTTCTGTGAAGTTCTCTTCGGCTTATTCACAAAAAGGCAATGTTTGAGTGCTCTTTGGTGTTGGGCAGCATCAATATTAAGGAAGGAAAGATGTTTTTAGCTGGAAGGATGAGCAGCTGATATCTCAGTCATACACTCAACTTTCTGATAGGAAAGTCAGTAAATATTCCATGTGAAATCATGGATTGTATTTATAACCTCAAGTAAAGTCTCAGAGGGTGAAGCAGTCGTGTCTTTGGATGGGTTTTGGCTTCATAGCTGTCGCTTTGAAGCACATTAGGTGCACATTTGGRATAAAACCAAAGCTAACTCTACCTATAAGATGGTGCCTGTGTTAAAAATGAAAACTGGCGTTGGATACTCYAGGTGTTTAACAAAACCCTGTGTTCCCTTCAGCTTGCCCTGAGAGCCGATTTGGGAAGGACTGTGCCCAGTTCTGTGCCTGTGGCAAAGGTCAGTGTGACCCACGGACTGGCCAGTGCACCTGTCCCCCTGGCCACACGGGACCTGCCTGTCAGCAAGGTAATGGAGCGGGGCCCCGGGTCACCTCGTCAGGGGTGACACCCTTCAAACACCCAGCAAACAGAGCTCAGTGCCAGACATTGTTCCCAGCCACRTTCCCAGCGCCCCTGCTCGATAATGCTGCCATTTGGTGTGCTCAGCCTCCGTCCCTCTCCGCTCCAGCACCCAGCCTAACCCTACCCACACCTCCCCAGCACCCTCGGTGCCAGGGCACTGGGCTCTCCAGGAAGCTATGGAGGAGATATGTCAGGACAGAGTGTTTGTGTGAAACTCAAAATAACCATGGAGCAGTGTCCCCTGACCCTCGGGAGACACCAGTCACTTGGGATGCATGCGGGGAGCATGTGTTTGTGTTTATTCCCTGTCACCTTCATCCTTTTTTTGGGGTGCTGATTTTTGGGTTTTTTTCAAACTTTGTTAATTCTCTGTAGTGTGTCCCCAGGGACAATATGGCCCCAGCTGCCAGCTGACGTGTGCCTGTCAGAACGGTGGCATCTGTGACCAYGTGGATGGCAACTGCACCTGCGGGCTGGGCTGGATGGGAACGTCCTGTGAGAAAGGTGATGTTCTGCTGGGATGGCACTGAGTTTGTACACTCAAGCAGGGGCTGAGGCACAGTTGCAGAACTGCCCCTATTTAGAGCTTCAGGTCTTTTTTCAGAGACAGTTTCCTCATGAGTCCTGCTCGTGAATTCCCTTGCACAGATCCTTATTTCTTCTTCATTCCCTTATTTCTTCTCCTGTCCAACTGTTGCATTCTTTTGTTCATAGGAATGTTGTTTTGTGTCTTCTTCCATGTGATCCTCAGAGCAGCAAAAGCCTGTGTCTTCCTCCTCACCTTCTCTTCCATTTGACACTGGGCTGGAGTTGAACTTCCCGTATTGACTTCCCAGATGCTCTGATGTCTGTCTAAAGCAATTGAGATTGTCCTGTTACCTCACCCTTACTTCTCCATGGCAGCTCTCCCTTACACACTCACAGAATAAGCTCAGTTTTCATTCCACAAACCCTCCTGCCAGCCCAGAGTCTTCCCACATCTGTCCTTTGGTCCATCTCCCAGAAATCATCCTCCATTTCTGTGTTCCCGTTTCTTTCTGGAGATAAGAGATACCTGTACAGTTACAGACTTAAACACAAGTTTACTGGTATGAAATATAAATAGTTGGTTCTGAGTTCATGTTCAAGATAAAAGGCATTGTTAGATCATAACTGCCATGGTTCAAGCTCCCCAAACCCTCCCAGGCCCTCGTTTACAGCCCTTCTGTCCCTGAACCTGTAGAATATCCACCTCAAACTCCATGTGTTTCTATATCAAGAACTGGTTGTTTCAGGGGAGTGTCACTACGTAAAAATGTCGTATAGAAAGGACACTTTTTAGCTAGCCAATAACTGGCCACCCTGGCATTGCAAGGGCCACCTGTGTTCACCTCTATTTGTCTGTTCCTCGAAACCTCTGTAGTGGCCCACAGGCTGCACTGGGGTTGCCAAGCCTCGGCGCGGTGATGCAGGTGTCCCCACAGGGAGCAGTGGATTGTGGGTGCATCTTAGAGATAAAACATCTCTGGAGTGGAGCATGAGGGGCAGACATGCACATGTTGTATAAGGGACTGTGTGTTTTATCACTAGAAAGAGCTTCACTATTTATCTTTTGACAGAGAGTGTGAAATTATTGGAAAATCGGGTCTCGATCTCCACAGCAGTGTGGGTTTGAGCGTGTTGTGACTGGAAATCAAAGACAGCTAATCAGGCATCCCTTTAATGGTGATTGGATATGATGTTCCTGAAAGATCTTGTCTGGCATTTGCAGAGTTCCCAGTCTGATTATTTGGACGGCCACGCTCGTTTAAGTTCGTCTGCCCAGCTTCAAATTATTCCAGCAGTGGGAAGTTGACTTATTCAGAGATGATGCTGAGGTTGATTATATTGGCACAGTCCCTTTTGCATGACTTGGCTTTCAGTAATTTGAGAGGTGTTTGGTTCTGTAAAGGCAGATATCTCATTATACATGGAAAGACTGTTGCTATGTGTGAAAATGATCCTCCTGGTTTTATTAGGAATTGGAATAGTGTGAACTCCAATGATAACACAGAGGAGAAAAAGCATCATGTTTTCTTTCACACTTTTTAAGTGCCTAAAAGAAAATATTGCTGTAGATAAAGGAAAAAAAAAAGAAAATATAATTTATGCCATTCACTACATGGCTTCACAACACATGGTCAGGTTCAACATCAAGTCTGTGAAGAGACAAATTGAAAAATGTAGACTATTAAAAGTACGATCTATATAATATAAAAGATTTCTCACCAAAGTATGTAAATGCATCATAGCTGTGCAGAAATGCTGTGTCTTCATAACAAATACTCTTGGGTCTGCAAATTATCCTCYGGGCATCATCTCTCAGCCATGCAATCTACCACATATGAGCCTTTCTGGGTGAGGTCARGGGTTGGTTTTTTGACTGTTTGTCTGTTTTTCTGTCCATGTGCTGCCAGCAGAATGTCTCCCAGGGAAGTACGGGTCTGGCTGCTCCTTGGACTGCCCGTGCCAGCACAATGGCACCTGTGACAGGTTCACAGGGTGCTGCCAGTGCCCCGAGGGCTACTACGGCCACTCCTGTGAGCACAGTAAGTGGAGGCACTCGGGGTAATGCTCAAAGCTTTTGGGGCTTCAGAGGAGTCAAGAAACACCTCCCTGGTCCAGTTAAAATTTTTGGGATGTCCCAGATCACCCAGCTGCTTCCAGATCTTGCATGTCTCTGGTGCTGGGTGATGCAAGTTTAAAAGTCCATGGCATTATTAGAGTTAAGGATAAGTATCATTTTTTGTTGGCTGCCAGGGAATGTCACTGAGAATGCAGAAGATTTTAATGGTTGGTATGATTTACTTCATGAACCTTCTTATACTTTAATTTTTCAGGGTGCCCCCTTGGATTTTATGGGCTGGGCTGTCTTCAGGCCTGTGCCTGTAAGAATGGAGCAASCTGTGATGCAGTGACAGGACAGTGCCTTTGTCCCTTGGGCTATCACGGTGTCCACTGTGAAAAAGGTACAGCTGCCCCTCTGATGGGAAGGAAAAAAAGCAAACAAAACCCACCAAAACAAAAACAGCATTCAAAAAGCCTCATGTAATTACTCAAATATTTGTTTGCTGGGAGCCGCTTCTTCCGTATTTTGAGCTTAATGAATATCCTGAAACATTGAATTTGGGACAGATTTCCTGTCATACAGCTGGGTGTTCTCATTCCCTTATAGATTAACTAATCTGGTTCCGATTAATACAGTGAAAGTCCTGGCCTTCATGATGTCTTGCAGGAATGAGTYCCACATGTCATTTATTAAAAATAAGTCCCTTTTACTGATTCTAAATTTGCTTCTAAAACTCCAAATAAGATTATTAAATGGGTGCATGTCAGACCTGTTGAGTGTTATGGAGAGGTCTTCTAAAGAATTCTAATTAAAAATGGAAATAAGTGCCAGTTACATTCCTGGGACAGGTTTACAGATACCTTTGATAATTTAGATTAGATGAACCCAACAGAAGGAGAGCTCATATAAATAYTATGCCTATCCAYGATTCTTCATTAAGCTTGGCATTTACACTGGCTTCAGCAGAGAGTTTATGAGCTTCCCTCTGAGACATCCCGTGAAAACTCTAGATTTAAGGTACATTTTGCCATTCAGATGTGCATCTGAAGAGTTCTCTTGCTGTCAGGCTGTGACAGGGGCTGGTTTGGTGAGAGGTGCCAGCGTCAATGTGACTGTGGAGATGCTCCTTGTGATCCAGAGACTGGGAAGTGCCTTTGCCCACCTGGGAAGACTGGAGACAAATGTGACATTGGTAAGGGTGATATTTTTAAGGGCTGGACTGTGTATAGTTAAACCACTATGACCTGTTGGTTTAAGAATAACTGTAAAAGGGCATTTGCTGGTGTTCAGGAACACATTGTTTGTAGAAAATTGCTCTTTGGGGTTATCGACACCTTTATCAGCAGGCTTGTAACTCTTGATTTAATCAATGTTTAAATTGATACACTGATAGAAAAACTGGTTATGGGTCAGCTGTAAAATGTCATTTGCCTTGAGCTTTGGAGAATATGGGCTGGGGAAGAATAGACCAAGAAGTTTTGCAGATGTAGTGGGGAAGAGTCCAGAGGATGCAGGTGGGCTCCCAGGGCTCCAGTTTGTGTGTGTTTTGTCACACAGGCATTTGTGACCCTTTTCAGATCAATGCAAAAGCGTGTCCAGCTCTGGATTTGCTTCCCCTGGAAGCAGGGTGGAATCCCTATGGATGAGGGTAGTGGAGCTGCAGCAGCTGTGCCTGCCTCTGGGGTTCAGCAGCAGCCCAGGAACCACAGGCACTTGTTCTGTTTGTTGGCCCACAGGSGCAGAATAATTTTGTAACAAGGATATGAAAATAGGTGAGAAAATTTTCCTGTAGGGAAAGCCAGCCCCACTGCTGTACCCTGATGGGATGGGTGGAGGGTTGAGAGGCAGCAGTGGCAGATTCCTGTCTCTGATCACAGTTCAAGGTCAGGTTGGACGGGGCTTGGAGCAACCTGGCATAGTGGAAGGTGTCCCTGCCTGTGCTTGGAACAAGATGAGCTTTAAGGTCCCTTCTAACCCAGGGTTTTTTAGGACTCTGTGATTCTGTGATTATGCTGGAATAGTTTTAGGCTAATCATGGAGTAAAAGGAATTGCAGTGATTTAACAGAGTGTAAGAAGACATTTGTGATCTCAATGCTGTGATAAACAGGATAAAAGGAGTGAACATCCATGTGCTATTGGGGAGCTTCACACAAGGAACCAAAATCCTCCTGAGCCCCTGAAGCAGTGGGGGAATATTATTTCTCCTTTTGTTCCCGGACAGGGCAGGAAATAGATTTAAGCAGGCTGTTACTAATACAAAGTAATTGCTGTGAGCTGAAGTGCTAGTGCAACCTGCAAAACTGACGTGGAAAGCGTTTGATTCCCTCAGTGCACTGTCCTGTGGGCAGGAAAGGAGACCCCCAGCCTGCAGCACTGCTCCGATGGGGAACATCAGCCACCCTCACTGGCCACACAGCACTGGGTGTCCACGGCCCTTTCCRGCGAAATTTTAGGCAGAACTGGAACGCAAGGGGGAAGCTCAGCACCAAAAATGGGAGTCGAGGTTTCCCTCCTTGCAAACTCTGCGAGTCATTTTTATTTTTCCTAAATCAGCTAGGGTAGCCCCCATCCACGGAAAGCTGTTACGGCGTAGGTTTTATTTGCATTTTTATTTTCAATTAGGCTCAGTTCATCTGTGATATAACTGTGAGCAGCTGTGACTGTGCAGCAGCCATAAAGATAAAAGGCCTGATTTTAATTTGAACTCTGGTAAAGCACCCATTAAACAGGCAAAATGTTAATTAAAAAAAAGAGAGAGAGAATATAACAGACTTTTATGGGCGTTCTTTTTCTGCAGTAAATTAACATTGCAGACTTTCAAACAGATGTCTTAAGTACACATTGTTATTAACATGAAAATGTGGTATTACATAAATTAAAATCAGGTCCAGAGGTGTTTGAGGAGACCTTTTCTCATAACATTTCCTAATTGAAAAGGCCGAGCTCGGAGCGCACGGGGCGAGTTCTCCCACGTGCTGGGGCTGCAGCTGATGCAGGGCTCAGCAGGGCTTGATTTACCCCAGGGTGCTCGTGGGAGAAAGCAAATTCCCTGGTTGTGGGGTTTTCCAGCGAGGTGAGGGAGAGAGGGCCATTGTTTGCAGTGTATCTCGCACCCTGCCCTGTGACCTGCTGCTCGCTTTCCTTTSCTGCCTGTCCTCTCAGGCATAAAAAATGCCAAGGTATGAAACATATTGGCATTTGGAAGTGAGATTTTTTTTGTGAGTTTAATTTGCCAGGAGGCAGCAGAGTTGTGTAATCGGAGCAAGACATGGGAGTATCTATGAAATGGATTAATTTCCAATGTCACGTTGTGTGAGGGAAGGCTCTTGGCCGGCGCACGCTGACAGCCCAGCCACGCAGGAAAGACCAGGGCAGGAGATAGTGTGGATCCAGGATGCTGACAGTAACTTTCCTGAGCAGATCCCAAGATGTTCTCTGTTGGGCTGTCAACCCCTGTTTTTACACCAGTAATGATTTCCATTCTGGGAACCTCTTCAGGACAGCTGGGCTGCAGCTTGGGCAGACCATGTGCTAGACGAAACTTGAAGGCTGCGGCGCTTTCCAAAATGTCATGTTTTAATGTTAACAGATGTAGGTGTCTAAGTAGCTTCCTGATCCCACAGAAGAGGGGGACTAGGGASACTACCAGGAAGCAGTGACCCTCTCCCAACCCCTTGTGTCCTTGCAGAGTGCGGGTCGGAGCGGTACGGCCCCGGCTGCGCCCTGCGGTGCCAGTGCGGCAGCAGATCCCGCTGCAACCCCTACAAYGGGAGCTGCCTCTGCCCGGCCTCCTGGATGGGCCCAACCTGCAGGGAAGGTAACACAGGCTGGGGCTCTGCAGCCTTTCTTGGTAGAAGGAAACGTGTGGCCCATGCTGGTGGTSGGTGGAGCGTTTGGGTGGGAGTGTCAGCCCACGGGATTGTTTAGATAATTTCTCTTCTTAATGAAATATAGTACTGAGGGAAAGTTCCCTCTCACTTGTAGTATAATCACAATTCTTCCTTTAGTTTAGGAAAAACTTTGGGTTTGAGAGGTGTTTTACTGTTTTGCCTGCTCTCTGCCTCTGTGAGGAGGCTGTTGTAACTCCCTCCTCTACCTTCAAGACTACCATTTATTGAATTATTTAAGTGTAAATTGTATAATCTACATAATATTTCAGTAWTATGTTATATGGCCCTGAAACCCTGTTTCTACTTAATTCTCTAGGTGGCCCTCCAAAGCTTCCTTTTTATGAAGAACAAACTCAAGAAAAAGGGAGTATTTTTCCAAGAGCTCTACAACAGTAACATTTGGACTAATAAATGAACTGTTTTATATGCACAGACRGTATTTGAATTTGGATATGAAAACAGTTATTCAATTCAGCTTGAATTGTACTGAAGTATTCACACTTCTTATGGAAGACTACAGAGGCCATTTAGTAGCTGGATCCTTTTAAAAAGTTGAATCTGTTTCATGTACTCATTCCTAGCCTCTTGTCCCTCCATTAATCTACTCTGGACATTCTTTCTGATATTAATATAATTCACTGCTTGAAAGCCTGGACATGTTTTTAATCAGAGCAGCTCCAAAGAGTATCAGGATAAGCAGCGTGTAACACATCACCATGGAATGAGCCACACTCCCTATCAGGGACTTTCTAAACCCACTTGACAACCAGCACCAAGTTTAAAGAGTGTTTCACAGATTATGAAGCCTCTACAGACTCACTGCAAGATCACATTGCRCAGAAACTAGTGGGATTCATCGAGTTAATTCCTCCTTGAATAATGTTGTGTGTTCTAGAGAAGCACACAGCCTAATTTGAAACTTGCAGCTGAAGAAGAATCTGCCACGGTCCTCAATAAGTTGTTATTTTATTTAAGAACATCTACATTTCCAGTGTGGATTGACAGACTGGAAGGTCTCTGTCTGAGTCTGTCTTCCAGAGAGCATGGTGTCATCTGCCAGGCTCTCCTGGCATTCTGTGTTCTCACATCTTATCAGATGACTTTCTCAGTGGTTTGTCGAGTCAAACTGTGCAGCAGTTCTCATCAAACAGTATCTGCTAATGCAGACATGGTTTTATCTTGAATGGAGAAAGCAGACACTAAGCAAGGAGAGATGCTTACAGATAATCTCTTTGGGGTTTGTGTTTTTACTGCACAATTTTTTTTTTATCAAGACATCTTAAAACAGTCCTGACGCCATTCAACAGCTGCTGGTGGTCACTTCATGGAACAAAGACATTTTGGTGCTATTTTGTCTGTTTAGACATGTTTTCCTTTGATATAGGACTATGTCATTATAAAGAAACTATGTTCTGTATTTTAATATTCTGAGTTAACCAGCCTAAAAGATTTCAGAGTGCCTCTTTATACCTCTCTTTAGGCTAGGAGTTACAAAGTCTGTGCAGTAACCACTTGAGTCTGACTGTATCACACGTGAACTTACGAAAGGGCATCAGGACTGTGGTAGGCAACAGATCTTTGCCTCGCAAGAGACAAAATGACAATTATTGATGGTAACTTGGGATTTTATTTGTTGTGGTTGGATAAGTGATGAGTTGGTGACATAGGATCCAGGAGGTTGGATGGGTAGGTGAGGTAACAAGTTTCCCCCGTGGTTTATCTCAGGTCTTGAACACATCTGCAGTCAGTAACTGTCCAGGCCAAAGCAAGGGGCACTTGCTCCCCTGGGAGTTTATTTCAAACTGTGATCTGTGGGAAGCAATATAGGTTTGGTAGGTGTTTCCCAAGCTTCATGAAAGTCTTATTGTTGTTATTCATCGCTTCATAGGTATTGAAAGGAAAGATATTTGTGAATGTGTCAAAATTAATTAACTAGCTGTGCTTTCAGCCAGAAAATCACTGGGGCTGATGCTGATYCCTTGTAATTTCTTCYGTAGAGCTCARTGAATGTCACTGRAAAGTTCATTCAATGTAAATGTGATAAAATTATGGTCCCAGAAGCGTGTACTCTCAGCAGGGCAGTGACATTTTAAATGTTCTTTTGGAGGTGTGATGGCCTGGGTCTGATCCTACAATTATGTGAATTTGGGGCAATTTCACTGAACTGGAACCRATAAGGTAAATCTCACGTGAGACAATGAGATCCAATCTTAGCAACTGCTGGAGAAGAACAATTCAGGTAGAGCAGTTGACATATTTTGATCTTAACTATGTATTTAGTGCAGAGCCACACTACARTAGTAATGCCAGTGTCACAGTGTACTCGAGATTCTTTATAGAATTGTCAAGGGAGTAGAGTTGTAGAAGACCTTGGAGGTCCAAGCTTCCCTTCAAAGCCTGGTCAACTTCAGAGCCAAATGGGGTTGCTCAGAGATCRATCCAGCTGAGCTCTGAATATCTCCAGGGATGGAGGTCCCATCACCTCTTTGAACCCCTGTMCCAGTGAAGATTTCATGCTCTTCYTTTTTTTTTTTTCTTCCTGGTTTCTAATCAGAATTTATTTTCAGCTTTGGGCCRCTGCTTCTCAGCCTTTCATTGTCAATCTCTGAGGAGTGTTTGGCTTCACCTCCCCTACAGCCCCCATGGGGTAGTTGGCTGCAGCCTTGGTCTTCTCATCTGAAGACACCCCATTACCTCAGTGAGCCTCCACTGGCCACATTCCAGCACATTAGACATTCCAGTTCACAGACAGATGCCCAGAGACTGGTGTGGTTACTCAGCAGCTCGTGCATAAAACCCTTACACTGCTGTCAAACAACAAAATGTATCAAATGTACTGTTTTTCTCTGATTTTTGTAGACTGACTTGTGATTTGAGCAGCTAATCAAAGGGGAAACCTTTCTCAAGCCATATTATTTACACCTGTGTATACTTGTTTACATTTTCCACAGTACCTTGATAATAGAATTGTAAATATGTAGTATAAGGAAATAAAAGATTTTTGTATGAAGTGTTTTTAAAGAGTGTCACAATTTTAGGTACATGATGAAACACATATTTTAAGTGACTGATACTGAGCCTGTGCCAATGAATTAGAGGCCCAAATAGATCTGCTTTGGGAAATATTTCAGCAAACCTTTTTTTAAATCAAAAAATGCCAATTCATACAAAGCACTCCATATGCAATAGACTTTTTTATTCATTCCTCCTTCAAAATGCTTCTTGGCTTCTTCTTGTAATTACCTTGGGGAGAGAAGTTCACTTCAGTGCCATCAAACAGACCATTCTGATTTGTGGCTCTGTATGACTTTTTGTTCCAAAACAGAGTACAATCATATAAAGGTAAAAATCAGAATTCAAGATTTCAAAAACTTTAAAAGATGAATTTTGATTGGGGTAGTTTGGAATGTCTTCTCTTGGTTCTTCTTTTTTTCACAAGGCAGAGGATTAGGATTATAGGTTTACAGGATTTTGTCTTCTAGAAGAGCCACAACTTTACATTATTAACTATAAATTAAGAAAGTTTACTTGCTTGTGATGTCATTAATATGTTTTGATTCTGCTCCTTACTACAGATTATCACATTTACCTAATTCTTTGCCTACAAAGTAGTCTTTATTAGACAGGATGGAATTTTTTAATGGAAAACCGACTAAATCAGCTTTTCCATTGATTAATTTTGTGGCAAGTGAGTGTAGTTGCTACTAAATTAATATAACTCTGCTTATTTCCTTCATCAGAGTCCAGTGAAAGAGTGTCAGGCTGATACGGTCCTGACCATAGCACTGGGGCTTGTTGAAAGTGAAAGTGAGAACTTCAGTGAAAGTGGGGTTTGTAGTCAAATTGATGTCCATCTTCCACTTGGTGAAGGCCTTTCCTGGCTCCCCATTTCCCAGGAGGTTGGAGTTAATTACACTTTCTTGAAGAGAGCGCTCTGTGTATTCCTCTGTAGCACACTTGCATGTGCAGATAACTCCTTTCAGAAAGACATTGGAATTATTTCAGCCATGCAGTTTCTGTGCCAAATCCCCCTCTCTTACCTTGTGTGTTCCAGATAACTCCAGCTGGAGTGGGAAGGAGTTGAGTGTAACTCGGTGGGTCCAGCAGAATCTTGCTCACTGCGAATTCATGAAACCAGAACAACATGTTTTAAGTTAGACTTCACTAACACTATCCTCATAGGAAAACAATCAGAATTTTAAAAATTCCCCGCTTCCCCTGCCAAAAATTATTATTCTACTTTTATCCTTTTTATGTTGAAGAACCATAGCTATTAAAGTTTGCCCAGATTCCTTGCCAACCATATTATTTTGATTGGCTGCAGGTTTCTGTTTGTGTAAGTAATAACCAGCATAGTGTCAGGAGTTGCCAACGGGACAAACATGGAAATAATACCTTTATGTCCTTCCCAGAAGAGGCAGAGACACATTTGGGAGCCATCGTGGCTTCATACTSCAGATCAAACAGTGACTGTTAGAATTTAGCTTCTTATCAGAGCAAAGTAAAGCTTAGGAACAATCTTGGAGAGAACTGGTGGACCAAGAAACCTCCATCCTCCCATCCTTGTGTTAATATTTTTATATTTAGGCTAGAAACCTTCTCAATCCCCAGTTTTTGAAGGACTTTTCCTGCAGGTTGACCCGTGGCTGCCTGAGCAGCTCCATGCATGGGTTGCGGCTGTGCCCAGTAATTCTTTTGCAGGGTCAAAGCTTTAAATTCCGACACTGTGTAAGGCAATTTCCAGCAGTAAACACCAGATCTCAGACTTGTAGAGTATAAATTGTTCGTTCTGATCTTTTTATTGCTTTTAATAAGCACWTGCATAGCAATATTATGTCTCTGTGAATTTGTAACCCCTCTTCAAGGAAGATGTGGGATGTATCTCAGATCTGTACTGTACTTTCTGTTGTAGATGTAGTGAAAGGATGCTGAATTTTTTTATATAAACATGTCATTAAACCACGTTCTTGTTTTTCCCWTATTGATAGTCTTGAAGGAACAGGCTGGTGTTGTGGATGAAGCTTTATTCTACTGAACTAATTCACATTCAGAGCAAACAGACTGAAATCACACCTGCTTTTAGTAGTTTGTATAGAATAAATAATGGCCTGTGCCCAGATGGGTTTATGTGTGATCCCTTACCAGAGCAACCTGGCTGGTGGCTGAGCCTGACAAACAGAACTTTCTGGCACTCAGACTCCAGAGTATTAGGAATATTCAAAATGCAGCATAAATCTTGCTGGAAGAGGATGGTTATGAAGTGTAATATTTCAGGAAGACTTGGGCATGGAGCACTTTGGAGGCATTTGAAACCGCACACCTGTGGGCTCCCATCAGCCTGCTTGGACCCTTCCCAGAGCCCAGTCCTGCCAGCAAATAGCCTGGTTCACCTTCAGGGTATTGTCTTCTCACATTGGCAGGAGCTGGAGGAACACATGTGCCTCCTTAATGCCAAATAATGCAGTAAGTGTGTGCTGGTTAATTGGAAGTAGCAGGCTAAATTGAATTCAAAACGTGTAACAAAGGGGGAACAGTAGATCAAGCTGTCAGAGAAAGAGTGGACAGCTCTGGCTTGCTGCTTTCTGGGAGAGCAGGTCTACAGGCTTGGGTTCCTTTTTGGATTTCAGGGCAAACGTTTTGAATCGAGCCGTGTAATACTGCAGGGCTCTGTCTTAYGTGATTTACTTCACTTTTCCTACAGTTTTCAACAAGGAACAGAATAATTAAGTTCATTTGGTTTGTCATCTTTTTGACAGATGTTCTAAAAATAATTCTATAATCCTTGCAACTTATTTGGCAATTTCTGTGTTAGAAGCCATATTTAAGCTATTCAAAGAAGCTGTTGATGTTATTGCTAYTAACCTCTCAGATTGCTSTTAAAAGCTGATCAAAAACTAGACATGGAATATTAAGGCATAGTATTCTCAACCTATGCAGAGGTTGTTCTGTATTTTAAACCTTTAAAAAGCCATGTCTCTGCAGCACTTGAAATGTTCATAAATCATAGAATAGTTTGGGTTGGAAGGGACCTTAAACGTCACCTATTTCCAAGTAGACATGGGGTAGCCACAACTTCTCTGGACAACCTGTGCCAGTGCCTCACCACCCTGACAGTAAAGATCTTTTCCCTAAGATATATGGCCCCAGAGTAAGAGTGACCTTGTGAGTGTACCCAGGGAGCACTGTTCCATGGGATGGTCCCTCAGCATCTTCAGAAACTGTTACGCCAGTCTGCAGCCAGCACTGCTTATCTCTTATTTTAGTCAGCACTAGAAGTTCACAGGATGCTAATAGAATATTCTGCATGCACGCAATAAAAACAACTATCCAAAGCCCATGGATGGTTTAAAAATGTCTTAAAAGTGCTGTATGATAAGGCACTGCTTTGTTGATCCCTTCAAGCGTGGTAGTTAAAAAAAACACGACTCAGTTGTGTTGTTTTATATATGAATAAAGATGTCAGCAAGTAGTCATCTAACTGTCCGTGCCATTTGGCAGTATCTAGCTTCCTTTTCAGTAATAGCCCAATAAATCTTTATCTTTTAGTAAGCTGATGACAGCAAAACATCTTGAGAAGCTGCATGTGGTGTAGATATTGTAGTTAATGTTTGAGTGCTTCATGCCATCATCTACTGGGTGTTTGTTCCCGTCCAGATGTAACATCCTGGTTTAAGTCGTGCTCGCTTCTCCCTCTAGCGATTCCAAGAGCCTAATGATAATTAAAATAATTAATTAGTTTAAGGTCTGTGGTCTGAGACCACTCTGTTGGTCCACAGTAACTGAGATCCACCCGCTCAGGTGAGCTCACCCCCRTTACCAAAAGTAATACAAAATTAGCAGCTTTCCCACTTGCAGCAGGTTCTGTGCTTCGGATCCGTGTTCGCTTTCCACCTACAAGTCCTTCTTGGTTCATCCAGAAATCCAAGGGGTGTCGTATTTCTGTCCCCTGCTTTGGAGGTGGCCGTGGAGGCTTCCCAGTGTGGGAGCAGCACTGTGAACTGGCTGCATGTTGGCTGGTGGGTGGAGCCACATTTGGGGTGGAAATGCTGCGTGTTCCCACTGATTCTGCCCTGTTGGGAACTGTTGTTCCAGTTCTCATTAATGAGAAACCAGCCTGTCATTTCTTTGTTATTTGGTAAGTCTTACAGGGCCATAAATTACTTACAAAGTGACTTAATGAAAATTCTCTTAATTTTCGCAGCTGGAGGCTTTTTTCGACCAGAAATCCGGTTTTAAATGATTTATTTGTCCTCTAAGACCCACATTAAGATTTCTTGCTGTACATCATCATCAAAGAGCGAGATCTGTGCAAGTAGAGACTGTGGGGTAATTCCTGCATGTCCATTTGCTTTTTTCCCCTTTTTCTTGACATTCCAGCTGTGGTAGCTGTTGTGGATCTTGGCCTTGCACTACCAGGCACAGGGGAAGGCTGCTCTTAATTATTCCTTTACATTAAGGGTATATATGAAATACAGAACAGCAAGTGTAATAGCAGCACATTAAATATGGGCTGTATCCCTGGGTAATGAGGGATGGGAATGCTGCAGGAACAGCAGCCACGGATGGGATCACTCTGCTCGAGCCTTTTGTGGAGCCCTTCACCCTCTCAAATGTAAGAGGTTTGAACAGGCGGCTTGAAGGACTATTAGGACTGCTCACAGTCATATTTAGCGTGTTAAAATATTTTACAAGAACCAGTGAATTTGATCAGAAAATAGTTATTTTTGGCTGCCAATGTGGCAAAACCACTTAAAATGCAAAGTCAAGAATGTGTTGAAAGGAGTCAGTTTGCCAGCACAGCTATTGTTGTAGCAAAGGCTCTCCTCTGATCCAACGGGAATCCTCTCCTCAAGTTTTATTACTTAAAAAGTTAACGTGCATGTCAAGCACCTGGAAATCTTTACGTCTTTGAAAAGAGCATTGGTGGGGGTTGGTTTGCTTTGGTTTCTTGTTGTGAACTCTGTTTTGCTGTGGGGTGTTAGCTGGGGATTTCTTTCCCTTGGGAAGCTTTGAGGATTGATTTGGTAGTTTGGTGTCACTGCTTTGATAATGTGCTCTCTACTAGGGATAACAAGATGTGTGATTTGGTGCATCAGTATTTGAATTTGCAGTGGATTTTCTCTTATTTTTTATGTCTATCATAAAAAAAAAAAAAAGCCTTGGCTTTTTTTGCCATTTTTTAAAAATATGTAAAAAAMCAGTGCTGCTCCCGGGTGTGCAGCCCCCAACCACCACACGGACAGCCAGGGCYGCCTCCCCTGGGAAGAATCCAAAAAGGTCTGTAAGCACTTGGGACAGAATAATTTCAGCAGGAAAAACCCATTTTAAGGCACGTCTCAGGGAGGGCTTGTGCAAGCAGAAAGCARCCCCTGGACACTTCAGGAGCTGAAGGAGGGATGGATCTGCAGCCCTTGTTACCTCGAGTACATAAACGGTGCTTCAGCCTCACGTGATGAGCGTGTGCCAAGGCAGGGGAGATGTGAGAAGCATCRCGACCAGTAAATTAATGTTTTACTTTGAGTAGGCATGAAGGAGGATGTTGAAAACGGGGTTTCTTCCTGCCTCTGCTGCCAGCGAAACAAAGCCCCACACAAGAGAGTTTG
This sequence comes from Amblyornis subalaris, assembly GCA_018881555.1. Lineage (NCBI taxonomy): Eukaryota > Metazoa > Chordata > Aves > Passeriformes > Ptilonorhynchidae > Amblyornis > Amblyornis subalaris. Next base: position 3,655,125 of record JACAXG010000014.1, read on the forward strand.
AAGGTCCCTCTGGGAAAAAAATGCCATTGCCAACTCAACAGGGGTGCCTTGTCCAAGCTGCCCTGAAGGAATCTCTGCCAGAAATACCTGTTAACAATAAGGACTTGTTAATGTTTCACAATTATTTTCTCAAGTATGTGATTGGTACACCGGTGCCCAGCACAAGAAACTGGCAGATATTAAATACACGATAACCGTGGAAGCCTCTGGTCTGTCTGAATCTGCCAAGACCAAGATAGAGCTGCATCTGCAGGTCTGGTGAGGGCTCAGCAGGGAGGGATTAATGGGGTGTGTTGGGCACACCCTTGGGATCCTTTCTGAGCCAGCACTACGGAAGAGAAGATGGTCCATAATGAAAAATTAACTATGTCAGTGCCTTCTTGTAGTATTAAAGTTTCATTTGCCATTATTTATTTGCACAGACTTGTGAGTCTATGCTTTTTCACATATTCTTTTACAGACCCAAAGCTGACACACTTCTTTAGAGATGAAAAAATCCCAGACTTGTGCTTTTCATGCCATTCCCCTGACATGGGGCACACCTGACATCAGGTAGTATCTCTCCCCTGCTCTCTGTGCAATCAGTCAGTCGTAACTAAAACTTTTCCAGAGTCATCACTGGTTTCAGACCAGATACAAAGTCATGATTTGCCAGAGATGTGATCTTCCTGCCTCAAGCTGTATTTACAGAGCTCGTGCTTGGCTTCCCCTTGTGAATGTCAAGGCTGACCTGGCTGACCTTTACAACTGAAAAAAAGACACAAATTGCAGCTTCTCTGCCTGATATCAAGGCAACATTGAAGCTTATTTTGATAGTTTATCCTCCCCAAGTGGAGGATAACTGCAGCACTGGCAGAACACCTTCGGTATTTCTGCCTCRCTCTGCAGGATCTTAAAGACAAGGCTGTGCCTTGATGGATGTCAAAAGGGAACATTGGCTTTTGAAGTGGTACTGAGAGCCTGTCTTCATTCTTGAGCCTTGATACACCTTTTCAGCTTGTAAATTTAGATATCTGCCTCAATTTCATCTGCCTGGTACAGTTCATGAGCTCCATTTGACGGCATACCTTCCCAATTCCTGGCGGGTTGCTGAGTGACGCGGGTCCCACGGAGTGGTTCCCGTTGAGGGTGCAACGCTGCTGGATTCCCACGTGCTGTGACATCCATTGCTTGCAAAAGACATTCATGGACTGCCATGACACAGACTGATTCATTTTGCTTGGGTTTTCCAGAGGTATAGTGGATTCAAACCTGCTGAGAGTCAAGGGTGAGCTGGATCTGGAGTCTCCTACACCCTGGTAAGGGCTCCAGTCACCGAGTGATTTGATAAGCAAAACACTCCCTGTGGCTATCTTCCCACAGGCTTATAAATATAGCTTGAAGGTTWGTTTATTTTTAACTGGAACAAGCATATTGGTAATTTGCACGATTTTTTTGGCCTCCAAAAATGTTTGAGCRACTCAGTAGGTGGCACCCTTTCATTCCTTTATTTTCCACCAAATGTCAAAAATAAGTTGGAGCTGGAGCCTGTGTGTGTGTGCGTGTGTGTGTGTGTGTGTGAAACAAGTTCAGTAAAAATGTAAATGCATATTTGTCTCCTTAATTGAATATAGTATATTGTGAAATCATTACTGTCAGGGCACACTTGGGTTTATACAAACGCTTAAGTAAAGAAAATATATAAACCTAGATTGACTTGAACAATTTGAATGTGATAGCGGACATCTGTGTTCAATAACATCACTTTGGTAAGCGGTGTTTAATATTTCATGTCAAAGCGAGGAGAGTAATAGAACGGGGTATTTTCAGAATTCTTAGATTGCTGAAGTTTATGGCATGGCATAATATATAATCTGTCCTTTGTCAAGCTCACCAGAAAGAGCCCTACTGCAGCTGAAGACGTAAAGTGCTCTAATATATATGTTTCTAGACCTCTCCCTGCTTGAGGAATTAATCTTGGGAGGTGCTGAGTGCCCTGAAGTGCCAGTGAAGTCAGTGGGATTTGAAGTTTCTCGCAGCGCGCAGGACGGGGATCCTTACAGGGGCTAATTACGCTCCTCCAGTCCCAGCCAAGAAAGCCCTTCAGTGCTCCTTAACTTTCAGTGTGTGAGGAGTCCTCTTAAAACTGGCATTAGGAATGCTGCTGGGATAGTGTCCAGAGGTCCAGCTCATTCCTCCATCRACTGATAAAATGAGAGCTGCTCCCTGACCTCGGGAATTYAAAATTTGGAGATGAAGAGGTGAARAAGAGTGAGTTCCTTGCCCAGGGGCAGATCTGCCACTGAGGGCTGAACCCAGAGTGCCCCAAAGCAGACCAGAGCCTTTTCTGCTGGGTTTTGGGTGGTGGAGGAGGAGGAAAGGGGCACCCTTTCATTCCAAGTCCATGCACAAGTACATCACCAGCTCAGGGGCTCTGTTTGGTTTCAGAAAGTTCAAAGGAAGAGAAMCATTTTTAAGTATCTTCCAAGTCTCTTATTAATGAGCAATTATACTGATGTTCTTGGATGAATTTCCACAGAGTAATTCATCTACAAACAAATCTTTCTTTTGTATTTCTCCCCCATCAAACCCCAGTCTTTTGTATTTCATTTTTAGGTGCAATTCTGTAGTGAAAGTGGCCAAAAGAAACATGCTTTCCCGAGCCTCATGCTGAATGTCTGTCTGGATAGTTTCATTTTAACTGCAGCTTGGGAAAAAAAAATGTAAACATGGTGTGAGTATCATTTTTAAGCTGAAACTGTTTTTCCCCCGTGTTCAAATAGCATTATAAATGTTTGCTCAAAAGAGGCATATTTATTCATCTAGCCTCTGAGAGAACACTGTGTGCATAGGTAGCAATAAAAATGTGTTAAGGGCTGAGAGAGATTCCCCTGGTAAATGGCTTTTCTCTTGACCTCCTCTTAAGCATCTTAGCGGGGCTCTGCTGCTGCCTCTCTGAGGAAGTATGTTTGCACTGGGGAGGAAGAATTTTTAAAGTTGCAGAGTGTTACAAACAGTGAGCAAATAACTGGGGGAGTTTGGGGTTTTTTTATAATGCTGGAAAAAACCTCTTATGAAAAAGATGTGGCATGCAAAGCAGTCACACACATTGAAAGTTGTTCCTAACATGCTGTATAATTTCTTGCAAGGAAGATCATCCATGTAATTGTTATTCTCTAAATTTTTTCTGACTAATTTCTCAAGAAATTATTTTTTTGGTGTGACTATTTACCACTCCTGCATTTGATAGCGGAATCTACTTGCGAGTGTTGTTTAGTGTGGAGAAAAGGAACTTATCCCTCTCTACAACTCCCTGACAGGAGGTTGTACCCAGGTGGGGAGTGGTCTTTTCTCCCAGGTAACGAGTGATGGGACAAGAGGAAATGGCCTCAAGTTGTGTCAGGGAAGGTTTAGGTTGGATATTAGAGGCAATGTCTTCACTGAAAAGGTGGTCAGGCATTGGAAGAGGCTGCCCAGGGCAGTGGTGGAATCACTATACCTGGAATTGTTCAAAAAACATGCAAATGTGGTGCTTAGGGACATGGCTGTGGTGGACTTGGCAGTGCTGGACTAAAGGTTGGAGTTGATGGTCTTAGAGGGCTTTTCCAGCTTGAATGATTCTGTACAAATTCAGGTGTAGATSAGACACCCAGCATCTGAACGTGTGGCCTCTCTGGCACGTGAGGTTGTTGTCCCCTGATTACAAGCCCGAGTGTTTTTATGTGCAAAAATGGTTTCCAGTAACTCYTTCGCATGAGACCATGGAATTGCTTTTCCATGAACTTGATTCACCCAAATGTTTGTGGGAAGGAAATGCAAAATAAGGAGGGACTGTAGCAGAAAGAAATTCATCAGGCTGCTTGTATGAATTAGGGCATGACTTCCCTGCTTTGCTCACCCAACTCTCTCTCAAAGGCAATTAAATGTGCACTTGGCAGCTGCCAAACCGAATRACTCGACTCACCACAGAAGCTGGAGATGGGAAACACCTGCTCAGACCATCCCCTGTCCAGTGTAGAGCCATTTCCCTGCGGGGCGTGGGTCATCCCTAAATTCTGCAGCTGACATGCAATGTACAGCCTCAACTGGCAACATCCTGTCCAGAGCTGCACTTCATAAATCAGGGGCAGGCCCAGCAAACCGGCAAGGAAGAGCGGTTACCATCGCCATATCTCCCTTCCCCATGCCTTTCTTACGTTCCCAGGAATCAGTGGCATGTCAGAAATGATACTCAAGCGCTAAACAGYATCTTGATAGTGCCGTATCCTGCCAAGCAAGAACATAAGCAAACACTCAGGTCTTCACTGGGGACTTGAGCAATCGCCCTCCACGGCCAACATTCCTCCCGGCTGTTTACGTGTCCGTCACAGGGTCCTCGCTGTCGTTATCGATCGCTGAAGTTCTTGCTGCTGCAGCACTGTGTCGTTTTATCATTCCTGGGTGGGAGGATGAGTTAAACGATGAATCTGTGCATATTTGTCAYGATGGGAGCCTCCAGATCGCTGTGTTCCTATGGAAACCTGGCCCCGGTTTAGCTGAACTGGCCCCGTCGTGGGTGCTGAGCGCTCAGGAAAGGGAAAAAAGCTGGCCCTGAGCTCCGCTTGGAAATCTGCTCCCAGATGTATGGATGTTTGTTTATTTTTACATTTAAGAGATCTAGAAAACTGCACCAAGATGCAAAATAGCACGGAAGAAACAGTGTTTGCAAGTACTAATCCTCACTGATTGGCATAGAGCGGATATGTATTCTTTCCATAAAGTTTTGGGTAAGATTAAATTACAGGAGGCCTAGAAGGAAAGATCAAAAAAAAAAAAAGCCTGTCTTGGCCAAGATCATTAGTTTAGAATATATGCAGTGCCAAAACAATACAAGTTGCACAATTTCACCAGACATACCCATTTCTTAACCCATTCTGGCTTGATCAAACTCAACACAAGTTGGTGACTCCAGCAGGCTGCGATGGACTTCACAGTGGGCTGTGGCAGCTGATGTCCTACCCCTGTTTATGGCCTGTCGACCTCAACTCAGGTAATACTGGGCAAGTAGGGTTATTTCTGCCTTAACTGGTGAGTATTTTGAGTACAGATTCCTTAGGTACTAATCAGAAATGGCACACCCTCCCCTCTGCTAGACATGGGTTGGAAGCAAGCTCTGATGAAAGGCTGCTGCTTCACTTTCTGAAAAAACTCCCTATTATTGTGTGTGCCTTGCTGGGCCTTGAGATGAAGTTTTTCCATGTGCTCTTGAGATATCTGTAACATATGGTGACATTTTCAAATCCTCACCATGCTGGCGAGTCCGTGCTGTAATGTCACTGCCACGCCGCAGGGATGCTGGGGAAATGGCTTACAGAGCAGAGATTAAATAACGTTGGCCAAATTTTAACAAGTTATCACAGTGGCCCTGGGAAAACTTCAGCCATGTGGTTCTCTGAAGACTTTGAGGTATTGTTAATTAAATGACTGCTGTGCTTTTACCTCCCATAAAAAAAACTTTGCCTCCCRTAAAAGGTTTTTAGCTTGACAATGCATTAGGCAGAAATCCTGCCCAGTGTCTGCCTTGTATTGCTCCTGGGGCTGTGCAAGCAACACAGCCCCAGTGCCAGCGCTCCAACCCAACCGTGTCCGGCTGGAAAGGCCCCGAAACCCCAACCCTGCCTCCCATTTGGTCACGAGGGAGACAGTGGCAGCAACCTCCTGGCTGATGAACGTGCCAGGCGAGATGGGAAGGGCATGAAAACATTCAGATTGCCATGAGTGAGAAGCAACACAACATCCATATTGCCTCTCTTGTTCTTGGCATTGCAACAATGCACAGTTTTCTGTTGTCTCTGGAACCACTCAGGCCTGTAATGAATGGAGTACCAGTGATTGGAAACGGTCCTTTTAAGCGGATGTTTCCATTAATTTGCTTTCCTCCTTAAACCTTGTAATGTTTTTTTTCGAGTGTCGGCAGAAGGGCTGAAGCATCTCTTGATCTTGCAGATTGTGTGTCCGTGTGGACCAGTCCAGGCACTGTGTGGAATTTCCAACACAATATTCACTTGTTCTCYGAGCTCTCCATGTTTTGATTATTTCATTTCACTGGTACTGAAGAGGGAGGACATCCAAGGTCTACATTTTTAAAAGGGGCTGCAGACAGTAATTCTGTTCACAAACGTGGTACATACAGCTGATTTTCAGAGAAGCTGAGGTCACCTTCTTCTCTATGACTCCAGGCAAAGTTATGGGAGTGTTACATCTCCAAAAACCTAAAAAAAATAGTGCTTATCCTTTAAAATATCAGTTGAATGCTCAGAGTTTGTTAGGACACTTCAATTAAAATAGAGTTTTAGAAAATTATTTCTCAATGCCAAAACCCTGTGAAAGATTAGATGAACTTAGACCATCGCTTACACTGTCTCCAGTTCTTATTCTGCGATTTACCCAAATCACAAGAATCCTGCTGTTTTAAACATCCCAGTGGTCAGGACAGCTCTCTTGTGTGAGACCTGGGATTACAACCTTCAGCTGAATGTGTCTGAGTAGCGATTTAGTCTTGAATTTCCCACACCCAAAGGTCTAAATTCCAGGATATTAGCAAGATAGAAACAGTTGTCAGGCATCTATCTTGTTCTGTTGGAGAGGAAAAGGCGGAAAAAAGAGAGAGAAAGAGAGAGAAAAACCTCTTGGCTTCATCCCAGTGTGGAAACCTTTTCTCATCTCAATTTAGCTGAAAAAAAGAGCCAAGACTAACAGCCAATCCTTAGTAACATAGGGACCCCATTCAGCAAACTGTTTAATCCCATACTTAAGTGTACCTATGGATATGGGTTAGGTTCAAACTTGCATGTTTWGCTGGATTTGGATGGATTTAGATGGAAACTTGAAGATCTGGAGAAGTAAGTCTATATTAGGATGGTTGGTGAGGCCCTGGAACAGGTTGTCCAGAGACCTTGTGGCTGCCCCATCCCTGGAAGTGTCCAAGGCCAGGCTGGACAGGGCTTGGAGCAACCTGACCTACTGGAAGGTGTCTCTGCCCATGGCAGGGGCTTGGAACAAGATGGTCCTTAAAGGACTCCCTCCAATTCAAATTATTCCAGTATTCTATGATAAAAGAGGGATACCCTAGATCTGATTTACTTTTGCACCACTGCGGTGGAGAAGTCCCACGTTCCCATGCTCCCAGACGTGCCTCATGTGTTTTGATGAGCTCACAGAAATGTGGGGTTGGCTGGGACCTGGGAGGTCACCCAGCCAAGCTGCTGCACTGAGGCCARGACCATCCCTGACGTGTGTTTGCTGCGCAGTTACTGCAAGCCCCTTCCCAAGGGACTCGCTGACTTCCCTCTCTTCATTTAGTGCTTCCCAACCTTTGCGGTTGGGAAGCGCTGCCTGACGTCCGAGCCACACCACCTCTGCCACAAATCCCATGGGATACAGAGCTGTTCATTCCCTTTCCGTAACCTCCCTGCAGCTGTGCCCCTCTCCCAGGCCTCTGTCCCATCTGCTGCTCAGCTCCTGTTGACCACTCTCACGGCTCTGCATCAAGTGACCCCGAGATCCTGCCCTCAGGTCATGTTTCTAGACTTTCTCAGACTGTGTTCAACAGGGACTCTCAAAATCCTCCCTAAATCACCCAGGTCCAACATGGGGAGGTGCTGGAGGACCTGAAAATCCCAATGGCCGTGTGGGGTGACCCATTATCTGGGGGTTCTCACGCTGATATAAAGGCATCGTTGTTCGTAAAAGAAATACGTTGGCATTCAGGCATGACTCTGCCTCACATGATCATAGAGTGATTTAATATTTTAAACTATGAAACTTGGCTTTTAACAGTTTCTGCAGGGTGCAAGGGGACTTACAAGATAGCACTGTATTATTCACTACCATGGGCCACCTTCTGAATATTATAAACCTTAATTTACTTTTTTTATAATCTGAATGGACTTTTTAAGTATATCTAAGGGAATTGGAGTGAGGAGAAACATTGCTTAATTCAGCCATTGCATCCTTAAAGCCAGATTGGAAACATGGAAACCATATGTGAGCTTTTAGCTAATAAAATAAAATGCCAAAATGTGGCGGCTGAAGCTATTGCACCCAAAATATAATTGCACATATGCTCATTTACTCACTTATAATCAAAACATTAAAAATAAAAAAAAAAAATCTTTGATACTCAGACTAGGTGTAACTGTTGGACTAAGTCATTTTACAAAATTATTTTACATGGAAAGAATGTGCACGGKTTTTTCTAATGGCAATATGAAAAGCAAACTGTATAAATACAGCCACACACAGCAGCAATTGATAATATTTCACCCGAACACAAAAAAAGTCCTCAAAATCCTTTAGCAAGCCAAATTTATATTCTTTTGACTATAAAGTAATCTTACTTTTAGATGGCTGTAGACTACATATTAATGGTAAATGTGTGTTTTATGCTGAGTGTTGGTTTTCTTAGCCGTACATTCATTTTTTCATGAGTAAAGASATATTTAGCCTTGCCAAAGGTGCCAAAACTGAAATCATCTCTTTACTTAAACACTTCATCCCTCATGTCCTGACTGTCTCTAAAACATTAGTTTTAGCTAGTTTTAGCCTCTCTTCAATCCAAGTTTTACTGTCCCAGAACTGATTGGAAGCCTCATGGAACTGTTGAAAATGGTGTTTAAAAACCAGTCAGAGAAGACCCCGCTCCTCATGCAGAGGCTGAGGATCATACAGTCCTTTTCCTCCTCCTGTTTTTCGCTCTGATATCAGTTGCCTGAATTCAAGGAATCTCGGCTCAGCTTGGGCAGCTGAAAAGGGATTTGCRGCACGTGGTCCCTCGGGAGATGTTTGCCGAAGCCACGCAGGGACGGGCAAAGAACATTGATGGCATCAATCTTGGACGCCGGCGTCTGGTGCAGGGCTGAGCCACTGATGGGGCCACAATAAATTCCCTTTTTCTGTGGATTACCTGTCAAGAGTGGGAAGCAAGAGGAGCAGCACTGCTCCCTCTGACCGACAGACTGCACTAAAACTTGTCTGGGCATAAACCTCAAACCCGGTGTGCGGCGAGATGCYGTTGTCTGGCTGGAAATCACAGGAGCAGCTCTTTAACTTTGGGAGCAGTGACCTTCCTGGTGCTGCCCTCGCCAGGGGCAGCCCCCGCGCCTGATCCAGAGCGTCGCTCCCAAAGCCAGCGCAAAGTTCCTAGAAATTAGCCAAAGTGACTGAAAAAAACGTGTGGCGTTCGTGAAGAATTCGATTTTTCAATCGCCAGCACTTTATTTTTTTAGAAACACGAGAGAAGGGGGTAAAAATTATAATGTGCCTTCTAAAAGGATGAGAGAGGAAAATTAATTAGTAGGGAAGCAATTGGATGGGAATGTGGGTTAAGTGCCTGGCTCTGCCACTGGCTTCTTTCGCAACCATGGCCAACATCCATAATTCTTCCTCTCTCCAACCTCCATGTCCCTCCTGCCCCCGTCCTCCATCTGTACAACAGCTCCCATCTGCAAAGTGTTTCCATTGTTTGTCTCAAGGGCTTGATGGCTTTTGACTCCGTGCAGCGCGTTGCACAATGGCCTCTGGATGCGATTTTATAAACAGCAAATATAAATAGAAGACTTTTAGGGAGACTAATAAAAAAACTTTAGGAATAATCTGTTTAAAGTGAATTTGAAAGTGAAAAGCTGACATGCAGATGCAGTGCTGGGATATCTTTAAGACGGGCTAGCCAAGAAATTGGCTCTTGTTTATTTTCCTATGTGATAAGTTTGATAGCAAAAATGTTGTGTGTTTTTTTTTAAATTATAAAATCAGATGGAGCAGCCAAAGGAATGAGTGAAGTCAGATCAAAGATGATAAATTGAGTCTGATGAGATGAAGACTTTACCTATTTCAAATACCCAACTGAAAGTCTAATTTTATAGAAAATTCTTTCTTAAAAAAAAAAAAAGAGAGAGAGGACAAAAAAAAACAGAAGAGAAATGAAAAGAAAAACATGCCATAGCCAATAAGTTGTGAAAAACTCTGGAGACTGGCACTTTCAAATGCTTGGCAGGTTATTAAGCCAATTTTTATTTAGTCCACTATAACTGTTGGAGGGTCTGTGATTCCCAACTGTTTCACATCAGAGAATGAAAACAACTATAGCCCAGCCAAGACCACATTGGTGACTGCCAGCCCCTTTATGTGCCAAACATGAAAGCAACAAGTCCAGATGCTTTGATCCCAGCATTTTTGGATTTAGCCCAGAATGTTTTTAACTCATGTTAGGACAACATACATTATAACTGGAAATCAATCAATAGCACTGTGACCTTCAAACRCAGTAAATGTTTGGAGTTAGTTTCTGAGCGTGTAATCTAAATTGGGGATTGGAAGTTGGAAGCAATCCTAACCTAACAGAAAAAAAAAAAAAAGCATAGTCTTAAAATCTGGAGTTGCAAGGAAGCAACAAATGAAGGTTTAATTGTCTAGGGAAAGATTATCAGGCATTGGAGATGCATCTGATGTGGAGGAAGGGCTGGAAAAGCCCAAGGAGCAAAGCAAAGCCATCGAGCCATCCATCTGAGCATGGTGGAGAAACAATAAATGGGATGATACGGGAGAAATAGATATGGACCAGCCCTTGCCCACTCTGGACTGAGGGCAAGGAATCTGTTTCAGAGGTGAAGCCGTTCCCAGGTCACTGACACAGAGAACAGCAGCAAATGCCTCCCCTCAGTCACTGGTGGGAGCCTGTTGGCATCTGCCTCAGCAAAATCCTGGTTGGTCTTCACTCCACACTGAGGATCTTCAGGGCAGGGTGGCACAGAAGGGCGAGGAGATGCCCGCAGGGAACAGGCATGGAAGACGTATCCATGCATCCCAGGAAAGTTTGTGCCTGGTGTCTTCATCCTGGGCATTTCACACGAGATCCTGAGTGACAGCCCCATGCTGAGGCACTCCTCTGGTGAAGTTTGTAGCAAGGAAGAGAACAAAAAGAACGAATATATTGCAAATATAGCAGTGCTATAGGTCAGGCTTTAGCCTGTCTTAGAGACAATCACCATGATCCCTTTAACTTCACTCTGCTGCTTCATCAGAAGAGCAACACCTGATGTGCACCAATTTAAATCAAGGTCTGACCTCTACAGGGAGGAARTGGCTTCAAAAGGTAATTAAAATAATTTAATCTCTTTTCCTTTTTCCTTCTGCAGTATGATTTAATTGTATTGCCACTAAATACCAGTCTAGACAAGGTCTTGTTAAAAGCTTTAAAATCCCYGAGTAGTTTTACCTATTAGTGATGGTGAGTTGCTGTTGGCATGTGCCCCAAGCTCACACAAAGTTCTCTTATAGTAGTGCTCCCAAACCTTATCACAAGGAATAAAAAAATAAAAATAAAAAGACAAAATTAGAAAAAAAGAGCATTCTCCAGCTAGAAAAGCAAGATATTTTTAGCAAATATGAAATCTATAATAATGCAAATCACAAATTGGCAAACAGCTGTGTCAATACAATACCAACCTGATGCCCAGCCTGGTTGTTACCTGCAGTTGTGGGGACACAGGAACAGTGGTGATGGCAAAAAGGTGTCCATCCTTGATGTAGCATAATGCAGGGAAAGGAGTCAGCCAGGTCATCGGGCACATGGAAGCCTCTGGGAGAGGACACACTGCCCTCAGCCTGGAGTATCACTTGCCAGTGGGAAAAGCCCTGTCCCAGTGAACACAGTGTGCAGGAACAGGGCTGGGGAGTGAAGGAGATCCTGAGAAGTGATTCTGGGGGCAGGCAGAGGCAGCATCACTCCTGGGTGGAGTCAGGGTGTGGGTACGTGAGCACCAAACCTCTGTCAGATGGGGCTGACTGCAGAGCCTCCTGGTTATGCCTTTACTTCTCACACCTGGACCTCTCACACCTGTATTTCTCACACCTGAACCTCTCACACCTGTATTTCCCATGGCTGTATTTCTCACACCCGGACCTCTCACACCTGTACTCCTCACACCTGAACTCATGCGCCCTGTACGCGCAGGAGCAGCCCACACCATCTCTCCTTTTCCGGTCCACCATATTCTTAGTGGCCCTTTTTTCAAGAAAAAGGAAGATGCATCAAGTGTCACAGGGGATCCAAAACCGTTTTTGTGAGCCTCCAGCCTTCCACTGCCAGAAAATGCACTTTTTGTCAATACTGAGAGAAAATAACCTGGTGGTAGATAATTGCCCTCGTTTGTCAGTCTGAGCTGATGACTTTCCCGTTTCATTTCCTCCTGTGTAATGTTACAGGGGACATATATGAGATATTCAGCAAGGACTGAAGCAGGGAAGTCTGCAGGAATGTTTAGTGGGAGGTCAGGAATTTTTAAGAGGTATTATTACAAGGCGGTGTGGTTTGGGTCGTGTTTCTCRTAGACATCTTGTCAGGAAACTTTTTGAATAATAAATTATAATCTTTTTATATATTGTACAAGCTTATTAAACTTAATCTTTAAACATAAAACTGAATTTTGAAAATATCGTCAGACAAGCTCAGAAACTAAACAAACAACATGAAAACATTAAAAAAAAAAAGAAGAGAAATAAAACATATGCTGGCCAGAGTTTTAGAGACAGTAGCCACAGCACAGAAGATTTTAATTAGCAGCTACCTGCAGTGGCAGTGGCCTGGGATGAAATGTTTTGATGTGTGTAAATGTTTCTATAAAACAGTTGAAGCTTTCTTAGATCCTGTATCACTTTTTTCCTGAGCATTGCGGTTTTCCAGCGTGGACATTTCACAGACTAGGATCTCAGGAACATCTAAAGTCTTTGCCTTCTGTCTTTGTTTCTCCAATAGTAAATTGAGGATACTTGTATTTATTTACTATKAAAGGTTCTTAGTGCTTCCAAAAACCCAGTGTTTAATGACTGGGTAGAACCAGCAGTTGTGGTAGCCGAAGGCAAAATCTTACCATAAATCCTGCTCACACTTGGACTTGAAGAAGAACTCCATATATAGTGATACAGAATTCCTATTTGAAATATTTCTGCTGTGCCATCTTTGGTTGAAAATATTCTTGGGCTTAAACAGCACAGGCCTTTTTCAGACATGTAAAGCAAACAATTTATGTTCATTCTTCCAAGCACCTCCTGCAAGTGGCTGGGCACTGCCGAGTCTGAATTACCCAAGGCACTTCACAGACTGAATCCTCAAAGGTGCCTTGGTGACCCAAGCTCCAGCTTTGCTGGAATTTCCTCATAGCAGGATCTCAGCTCTGGTTGGCACGTGAGGAAATCTGCTTTATCATCACCCCTTCCCTTCCAGATGGGTCAGGACCACACAAAATCATGGCAAAAAGCAGCGATGGAGTCACTGACATCACTTCGTGTCCCAAAAATATGTGGGATGATGAGGTGAGTCTTGAAGAGGTTTAGGAGAAGGAAGGAAATGCCCAGCACCATGCTCATSCCTTGTTTATCCAAAGGGACTGACTTCATGGCACAGAAAGAGATGGAAAGGCAGAACCAATCCAGTCTGTGAGTCAGGACTTCATGGTGAGGGCTGATAATGTCTGTCCTGAATTTCCTGGAGCCCAAAATGAAGGATCTTGTGTTGCAGTCTACACGTCCACCCACATCCCATGGGAGGTCAGCCCCTCACAGCACACTGTCCCTTCAAGTGGACTCATCAGACGCAAAGGATGCACCATGTCCTGTCCTGATTTACACCCACACAGTCCAGCCTGGCCCCGCCCTGGCAGCTGGCACAGGGTGAGTAGATAATATTTATAGAGATATAAATCAGGGAGCCCCTTTCCAATGTAAATACTACCAAAAGGATTTGACCCTAGGTACTAATTTCCTGTCTTAATCCGTAGCCTAATAGAGTGTTCTTGTAAAATGCAACTTTTCTTCAAAGGTACTTTTTTTCCACTGCTTGATGGAGGCGAGTGGAATGATGGATTGTGAACTGCCATCCTCAGAGTAAGGGTGAATGTGATTCAGGTAATTATGTTGTAGGCACTCTTACATATTAGAGATAACCATGGATTTTTATTATCTGCTGTGTCAGATTTAATTGCTGACTATTAGTGTCGTGTCAGAGCTGAAGACACACAAAGCTTTTTAATGGGAAATCTGATSTCACCTGGGGGCATCTTTTCTCTGCAGTCAGGATCACTCATTCTTCTCTATCTCAGGAAATACTTGTATTCACCAGTAGCACAGGAGCTCTTGATGGAAAAAAACAATCTTCAGTGGTCATGAGGGGGTGCTAGAAGGCTTAGGATGAATGGGCACAGGGACAGGACAGTATGGGGGATACCAAGGAACTGAGAGTTTATTTTCTGCCTTCCTAATTACCTGTGTTTGAATTTCTGTCCATTTCTGCCTATTTTTGTAAATTCTCCAAGACAAGAAGAATTACACTGTGTTGGTACAGAGGTGATCACATTGGCTCTTGTCTTATTTTTGGATCCGTTGGTCTTCCTATAACACAAATAATAACTATGGAATACTACCAGGCACTGGGGATCCTTTAAAAAGTTTATTTAAAAGTGAGATCCAGATCAAGGCTTAAAACAAGAATTTCTGGCACGGGCACAGAACAGGAAAGGGAATTGTACGATCTTTTAATTAACCAGAGACCAGGCAAGATACGTTGGCAAATTCCACTGAGAAGCTGCTGATTCCAGCAATGCGCTGCAAGGGGACCTTGTATTCTCCTGGAGGAAGCATCCTTACTGCTGAGCCACACAGCTCATCAGCTCCACATGACAGGCTGGATTTATCCTCTGCAAACTCTCATCCACATGTACAGATTCAGCCCAATGTTGTTAAGCTTGTGAAATTTGATGGGCTCGCAGCACGAGGCAGTTCAGCTGCTGCTCTGTGAGATCCCCATCTACGTTCAGGTTTATTGCAAACCTTATGTCCCATCTGTTTCTAGATGCTCCTTTCATGTCCCTCATCTCTTCAGGCTCTCTTTTCCAAGGAGCTCACTGGATCCATGTGGACTTAATAAGCGACTTTGGTGTGCGCGTACGAGCGCAAGGACCAAGATATCTCGTTTCATAAAAGTCTGTCACTGATTTATTCCTCCCTCTGCTGCCTTGCTTCCTGTTCATTTCTCCTCGCACTTCCAGAGCGAGGGACGCTGTTTACATTAAGGATGTTTCTTGTGTTTACAGATGGGGCAGCATTTGTAAATGATTCCGAAGAGTYGTTGTTTCCAGGGAGCCTCTTCAGGCTCTCGAGCAGGGCTCTCACCATGTTAGTGCTTCGCGCTCACTGTTTGTTTTAAATTTGTTTTATATGTCCTAAAAAAYGTCCCAGTGGGACCAGTCAATTCCTGATGATGTTATAACCTCCCCACAATTTTCTGATGGACAGCCAGGATGCATGTGGACACTGGATCCAGCAGCATTTGTCTTCTCCTTGTGTGGAATTGAGTGTGATACTGAGTCATGGGTGTTTATTTCAGAAAGGCACTTCCACCTTCTCTCTCTGCCCCATGTGTGTTGAGTCTCTACATCGTTACTGGGAACACTGGAATTTAATAATAGCACTGCTTTTTCCTTCAGGAAAAAGAGCAAACACACACTAGTTTTGTGTTTTGTTGGTATGAGTTCTCCGTCTTTTGATTTCTACTTGAAAGACATATTTGCTGTTTTGGACATTTTCAAGTTAATTAAAAATATAACCCAGGAATAGATCAGCCAGAGGCATGGCTCCTCCTGGAAGTTCTTCTGCCACTCATGGTGGAATTTGTGCTTCTCTTGATGCCTGAACCATAGAGGAACACTGGAAATAAACACATTTATCAGCTAGATGTGCATGCACTTGTCACGGAAGAGTGGACACAGATTTGAATCGACTGCCATCCTTTTTATCCTGGGGTGCAGGGGGATATATTTTCCCTACCATCCTGACAGTTTTGCATAGCCTAAAATAAAAAGCACATGTTTGCATGAAGGCGAAGTGCACTGATATCTAAACTGTCAAAGAGGAACGGTGACCCAGCCAAATATCTTTGGCTAAATGAGGCAGGAATTCAAAGCTGAGCACTGTAGATGAACAAAATGCCAAATTCATTGTCACTGCTTGTAGTTTTTTATGAAAGGAGAGCGTTGCTGGCTGATCTCAGCAGGCAAATCTAACCTGGAGCGTTGCTGAGCCGGTGAGACCTGCAAAGGCACGTGGCAGCTGGCAGCAAGGAGCTCATGGCTTTTGGAAAACCTCCCCTGAGCAGCAGCATTTCTAGGTCTTCTTTTTAAAGGGTGGCTACAAGTCAAGCATTCAGCTCCTACTTGTTGAACATCTTTATTTTAGTTGTACTAGATGCAGTTTCTTGGATGAGATGGAAAACTGAGGTCTTAACCTCCTGTTTTAGGGATTTTTTTTTTTTTAATCCAAWTTTAAAATTCACAGTGTCCTGAAGTTCTTACTAAATTGCTGTTATATTCAGTCAAATACTGGGGGAGTTTTTTTAACCATTTCTTCTCCAAAGTAAATTCCTCTGGGAGGAACTGAACTCAGCAGAAGCATTTGTCTGAGCAAGTACAGTGGGAGAAGGTTTAAAACACACACTGCGTTTGCTGGGGATTCTTATGTTTGTGAGAACTGTGGAAAGTAACTAAAGTCACTAAATAGATATTTAAAACCTCAGTTTTGGCAAAAACCATCTCTAGAGCTGCGTACAGACAAACTGTTGCAACCTGAAGCACAGAGAAGTTACAGCGTTTGTTTAGAGAAGAATTTTGACTTAAACACAGAGACCTCCATAGGTATGGGTTTAATACAGGCAATTTCATTTTTAAACATAATCCGTGAGCCAAACTATAGGTAAAGCTGCTGGTGCTGAAATGTTATACAGGAAAGGGTCTGAAAGGAGCTGATACTGCTGTGATAATGCAGCTTTGGGTACTTGATTATTCTTTCCATTTCTGTTTTTACTATGCTCCATTACCAGTAAAATATGCAATGTCAGTCCAGCTCTACCGGTTTTGAAGTGCTGCTTGAGAATTGTAGGAATCTTTTGGCAGGAAAAATGTATCTTTCACATGAAATTCTATAACTATCAAGATAAGTTTTAAAAATATTTTCTTTCCCAAAGAAATGCAAATCAAGCACTGCTCTGCAAACTGACACTGGAGATGAAGCAATGAGCCCGAGCTGCCCAAAAGCAAAGAGAAGAAGCTACAAGTCCCTAAATTTGCTCTTATGTGAGTGCCTTTGCAGTACAAATCAATTTGTATTCTTGGAAATACCATTTTCTGGGTCAACACTGTAGGATGATGCTGCCAAAAAGCCCCTAATCCTTCTGGGGAAAGGGTCAGTTCTGATGTGGATGTGCCTGACTGACACGAGCTGTCATCCCCCCTTTGGTCTCACAGCAGTTCCCTAGAAGTTGCCAACCTTTGGGATTCAGTTCCTGCTGCAATGGATTTGAGCAGGAGGTCCTTAAAGATTCAGTTTTCAATCCCCTTGAGCATCCATGCCTTGAGTTTTAATATTATTCCTGCAAGCACCTCTGATGTAAAGCACCTCTGATGTAAAGAGAAAGTTGAGTTCTCTCTTGGCCATTATGGGAAATATTATCTTTCAAAAGAAGGGCAGCACTTACATCTTTAAAAAATCAACTCAAGATCAGAAGCAATGACTTCCAAAGGTGTTTTTCTTTCAAGTTTTCAGTACCCTGAACCATCTGAGCTCACTCAATAATGCTGCAGAACTTCAGCTGATGAGTTCCTAGGTAGCCTCCACCGAGATGTATTTGGGTGAGGTACCATGCCATGCCAATATTGTTTTGGGGTGGACAATTTTCTGATGTTTGAATGCCTCGGGTAAGACATTTTTGGTGAATCATTATACCAAAATGCAAAGAAGGTAACTTGAGAAAGATGCTTATGTTTCTGTAGCACTTTGCAGCAGATGTCTCCTATTTACTGCTCTATTTTATTGCTTAATGACTGGATCTCGAGTAATTGAACGATTTGACAGATATTTATTTGTAAAACGTGATTCATTTAGTCAGACATTGTGAAACAGTTTCATGCCAGTTCTAGAGATTTTGGTAGAACTTTCTAAAGATGCAAACATTCAAGTAAATTGCTCATGTCAGTAGCACATCCACTTTTTACTGTTCTTTACTGCACACAAATATTTGAGTTGACAAAAAAGCGCTGGTGAACAGACTACAGGGACTTCTGAACTTTAATCAACCACAAGCACTGGCAGGGTTCAGGAGTAATTTCCTAACTATGAATCACCTGCAGACAATGAATCACATACTGGAGAAGATTGCCAAATAAAACAAGCCATCATGTATAGCTCGCATTGACTGGACTATGGAAAGGCCTTTGATTCACCTAGCTGAAAGAGAAGATGTGATGAAAGCACTGAAATAAAGGCATAAAAGAATGTAGGAATCCCAAACCACATCTGCTAGCAGTGAATGGCGACATTTAAGTTCGACAAGGAAGATAAAAGAAAGCGAGACTAAGCAAAATAGCAGGCAAGGAGACACTATCTTACTGGAAAAGACTTGCCTGGAGAAGAACTTCACAAAGCATTTCTGGGAAGAAGACCTTAGCTTAACTTCAACCATATGTGCGAGCTCAGATTTCGGCTGTGATGGAGCAGTTGTCTTTGCTGAACTGGCCAATGATCTCTGGGCGATTTTCAGGGGAATTGAAACGCAGGGAGAGCAGGGAAGACAAATAGCAGGAGAAGGCTGAGGGGAGAAGACGCTCTCCTGGCTGGCCGTCCGTCTGGTGCTTGCTGAGGTGAASAGAAAGCTTCTCCAGGGATTCCACAGGCCAGACTCCTGGTGCTGGAGAAGTGGTGTTAGGTTTCCACCTCAAACAGAAAGGGGCCAAGAGTTTGGGTGCTAACAATAAAAAAATGACAGGATCTTGTTTTTCAGAGACAGTGCTGAATAAAGGGATAGTGAAATAGGAGAAGAAACTGAAAACTTCCTGGAGGCTGTAAAGAATCACACATAAGAGCAAGTCCTACCACAAGGAAAATAAATAGAAGAAGGGATGAAATTCACTTTTTTTACAATTTTATTTCTTATGAGAGGTCTTTGGCCGTGGTCTCTCAAGCAGTGAGACAATAGCTGGTAAAGCAATGACAGCGGAAGCAACGAGAGCCCTGCAATTATCTCCACTTTGATGATTCCCCTCTGGTCGTGCCAGTATTCAATAAACCCTCAAATTGCATGCTGTAGCAGGAGAGTGAATTTACTGCAGCCAAAATCATATGAGTGCAATGAATCAAGACAGCCTTTCCACACTGCTCAGGTCTGGCTCGTGCGTTCCGCTCCACATACTAACATATACCAAAAAAAAAAAGGTAAAGCTGAATTCCAAAATCCTTTATAGTACCTACCAGCTAACAGCGAGAAACTGAGAGCATAAGGAGGTCAGAACTGGTACCTCTGCCCTGGTTTAGCTCCTGGATGTTTCTCAGCTCCTCAAACAGGCAAGAATTAGGTAAAAACGTGAATTTGCTTCCCACTGCCAGGCCGGCAAGGAGCCGTGGTAGCCCAGCGCTGAGGTACGGGCTGTAAAAAGCCCTCTTACCGGGGACTTTATAGCCATCCAGCCTTCTTCCAGTTGGCGAGGGGCCCTTTGCTGTGATTTGTTTTGAAGAAGTGCGGTCGGAGCGCAGGGACCGTGAGCACTTCCCCGCGCAGCCACGAGAGAGCACCCGGCAATTAGGGCTGGAGCGCTCCGGCCGCGCCGGGAGGGACACAAATCGCCCGCAGCGCCCCGAGAAGCCTTCTGCGCAGAGTTCCCTCCTCGCCTGACGCTCCTTAAACAAAATCGGAGTCGGGAATGCGAGCCGGGGTTAGCTAAACCCGCGCTGCTTGTTTGGAGTCGCGAGTGGCTGCCGGGTTTGGCCGTGGGCTGGTGCGCGGGGTGGAGGCGGTGGGCATCGCCCGGCGCAGGGGATGGGGGGAGTTCGCCCCCTGGCTTATGGTGCCCTTGTTCAAAGCCAAAGGCTGCCTAATGACTGCTGGCAACGTCGACAGCCCTTTCGTGGCGGCTAGCTCTGTACCTAAACGTCTGAAAGTTARGTTGTCCATTTTCCTGTGTGCTGAGTAATACTCAGGCATTGGCTGATCAAAGCGCCTGCCCCGTGAAATGCAGCTGAAATAAGTTTTCCACACTTTATTTCTCACATGTTAGATACATTGATAGAGACAAGAAATGTTGTGTGGACAAGCAGGCACGGGGAGGGGGTCTGGGGGGGTCTACTGCCTGCTGCTGTCCCCGCCAGGGCACGTTCCATYGAATCATAGGATCATTTAGGTTGGAAAAGACCTCTCAAATCATCGAGTTCAACCGTTCCTGATGCTCCTGTGAAGAACTGCAGCACTCACAGAAGATATTAAACTCTTGGTTATAAACTCAAACTTTTGTTTTCAAAGAGCTTATGCCAGTTTTTACTGTGAGGTTGCGGGGAGGAGGGGGGGGGCTGTCGAAAAAGGAACACAAATAGAATAAATAATAGAAAATTATTTATGTTCCTGTACAACACTTTCAAACATGGATAGTATTTGAAAAATGCAGAAACCTCCTGAAGCCTCGGATCACATATGAATCATGTAGTTCACAAGGCACATGTTTACTTGTGTGGTTACTGGGGTACATATTTTCACAGGCATGTAAGAGCGACTCCCGGGCACGAGTCCGGGGCAGCGTGCCCGGCCGAGMGCTGGGATGTCCGAGGCTCGATCCCATCCTGCTGCCAGAGCCTTGCACACCTCCAGACATGTGGCCTGGCTGTGCTACAGCGAGGTTGGGGTCAGTGTCCTCCCTGGGGCGGGGGCAATGCCCGCGTGGCACAGTGAGTGCCCTCAGCAAAGGGTACCCCCGAGTCAGGGCTCCAACCCTTGGGGGAGATACTTTGCTCCCAGGACTGGGTTTGGGGAAGCTTTCTCTCGGGAGGAGGAGGAGGAAGGAGAGTGTGCCTAAGGCTGAAGGGTTTCTAAGGGGATTTTAGTGCTTTGCCCCATGTCCTCAAAGGCACCGAGTTCCCAGCGAGGAGCCTCTGCAGCGCCAGCCCCACTCCCTGGTACTGTCAAGTTGGAGCCTTTCAACAGAGATAAAAAACCCCCATATTTAAAAAACAACAAAGTAATTAAGCACCAGTACAGCCCTGTGTGTTTTTTTCTATTTGGCAGCCCCTCTCAGAGACGCTCTGGCTCCAGCCATTCAAGCARTTTCCTATGACTTGACTTCAAAACCAAGCACCACCAACGACATCCAGCAGCTCTGCCGTCGCTGCCCCGCACTGGCCTGGGGCAGGAGACACACACCCCAYCCAGGACAGGTGGGTGTACCCCTCTCCTTTCAGTCAGCAGGAGTTTGAAGCCACCTCCTTATTCCCGGGGTTATTCCCACTGTGGCTGCCTCTGTCCCTTTGGTGGGCAATAAGCACTGTCTCCAAATTCCACTAGTATATAGGCAATTATATGCAATACTTATAAGTACCTACTATTATATGCAATATATGAGTATCATAAGTCCATAAAATCAGGAGAGAGTGAAAAGCAGCAAAATATGTTTGAAACCACATGAAGTCCAGGGATATTTCCAGCCCTGCCTTTGGGAGAGTCAGCCCCTACTTCAGCTGAGGCTTCATTCAGGTTACTCTGCGGAGGAATTCCACTAATTAAGTCTGTACTTAAAAATCAGAGAAATGGTAAGAAAACARAATCTTGCTTAATACATAATAAACACTTAATATTTAATGCCTAATAAAAACGTTCATGTAAATATATTCAATTGAGAAAGAGCAGATGGTTCAATAACCAGGTGCTATGAAATGTAGTAGAAGGTGCTTTGAAGGACACCCACAGTGTTTGATGGGGAAGTGAAAAAATTCTCCAAGTGAGGTAYGTAATGGGTCTATTTCTCTAAATAAATTTGGGGTTATTGACGGGCAATAACAGCCACCCTGTGGTGGTACTGCAGGGAAAGCACTGCCAAGCAGCCAAAGCCCAAGTTAAATTTTCACAATGTTTTCTCACTCCCTTCATTTGATCATCCTAAAATGTTTTCAGAAGTTAAAATTTTTCCTTCTGATATATCTTGTACCCAGGAAATGTTGTTTATATCGACCGCAAACAAATCTTAACTGAATCTGTACAGCTGATGTCTAAGTTCAGCGAACAAAAATAATCATTCCAAAAAGTGTTTAAGGTGAAATCAAGCTTGGGTTGCAAAAGGCTGGTGGAAAACATATTGGATGGCATGGGCTGACAGTCAGGCTGCTGAAGACACCTTCTGGWTCAGTTTTAGGAATCGCTTATTAACCACTTCAATAATAAACAGAGAGATTAAGGGCATGCAATAAGAGAAAATCCAGTGGATATTTCACTCAATATCCTCAAGCACGACACATTTATTTCATTCAAAAATTCTTCTTTGTTGACTCTGTAACGTGATTCAATGTTTACTTCAGGTAATGATTTTTAGGGATCTTTCACTGGCCTTTTGGTGCTCTAAATGCAGTGAAGATCTGCGAGACATGTAAGGGTTCAGTTTGGTTTTGAAATGTAAACCATATCAAAGGAATTTAAATTATTATTTAATCTTCACCAACAACTTTCTGGAAGACCATACACCCTGAAAGCCTTGTACAGTGACACAGTGATGAAACAGAGCTAYGGGCTCCATGCTGTAACTCAAAAGAAGGGTTTTATTCGCGTATCTGTCTTCATTTGTGTGTGCCTTGGGGTCAGCAGGAATGGCCACTTTCYTTCTGAGGAAAATCGCATACTGTATTTAATGTTCAATTTAATTGCATTTTAACCCTTTCTGAAAGTCACATCAAGCTGAGGACTGGCTGCTGGGGAAAGACAGGCCRGGGAGTTGGTCCTTAAAGAGGTTCTCATTTCTGCTCTGCGCTCAGATCTATTTCTCACGGCASAATTTTGAAGCGAGGGAATAAAATGCAAGGGGAGTTAGTTCTTTTGTCAGGCTTAAGAAAATAAGTTAGAGTGGGTCCTTGCAGTTTGCTGATCCAGGATTGTTTTAAGATACAATTGTTAGGCATGTTTTAAAAAGAAAAAAAGTCTTTCAAGAGCTCATTTCCCAGAACATTACCAGCCAACAGCCCTAATGGGCTCACGCCACACAACAATTGTTGACTAATACTATGTGCTTTGCAAAGAAAAAAAAAAAAAAAGAAGAAACAAACTGTTATATGTTTTTTGTTGAGATATATTTAGAGAGCTTTCTTATTGTTAMGAGCTTTAGGAACAATAATCAGTGGTATGTCATTCTGGTATTGTTAGCAAAGTCCTTTCTATTGAATTTTCAAGATGTTGTAAAGTGAGATTATGTGAGTAGCACCTCTGGACACTTTTTCCCATCATTGTGTTGGTATCAATCGCTGACTTCCACTGTTTCTCCTGGTATTAAATGAAAATGTTGTTTCCCACTACGCTGATTGGAGGCTGTATAATGCATGACATAACTGATAACCCTACTGAGATTACACATTGTAAGATTCGAACTGCACGAGAAATTTGGACAACAAAGTAGGTGGCCACTTGGACTGGGAGACAAAGTTTAAAAGAAAATGTACCGGGATCATTGTTTCAGCTGAGATGAAGAAACRTTACAAATGGATAATTTACGAGGCTGGTTCCTCAGGTTTTGGGAAAATGCTTTTTTTTTCTTCTTCCCTTGTTGTTCTGTGGGGAYAGTAGCTAGAATATATTTTCCAAGGGCAAAGTGTTGCCCTAAGGCACCCTAGCCTCACTCACCCCTGGCAGAGCTGCGTTAGAGCTGAAGCCCACACCCTGCTGAGACTCCTGACATTTTCCAAAGAGGAAATATTAAAAATTCAGTGGCAGAGCGGAGGAGGAGAAAGTTATACTTTGGAACTAGTGGCGAGCTGAGAAAGCCGGATTTTTCAACTCTGTAATAAAAAAATCTGAAAATAATGAGAGGCTTTGAGCTGACTTCTGTGTTACACCCYACCAGTATCTGGGCAACATAAAGAGCAACATAGGGAGTTCCCTTATAGCAGGTTTTGGCTGGTGCCATTTCCCTTACACCATGGCAGGTTGTTTTGGTTTTGCACTTGTACTTCGGAGGGATTTTTTTGAGACATGACTGAGCTGGTAAGTGCCTCTGTGCTCCTGCTGGTTGCCCATGCCTGCTTCTTTTCACCCAGCACCATGCCAAATTTAGAGTGGTTCAAGATTTTTGTTGGGGTGGGATTTACCCAGTCCCTGTTCCTGCTCTCCTTCATTCTTCACACAGTGACTTTCTCTCCAACTTTGCTGYTTCCTGAGCTAACAGAGGGTGGCATGTTCAGAGCTTGGCTTCTGGCCGACACGAGGGGGAAGGAGAGTTCACGGTGGTGTCCCACTCCCCATCCTTCCTTACGGGCAGCAAAGAAATCCACGGGGAAACATCAGTTACAAGACATCYTCCTGCCCTTCAGCACCTCTCAGCCTGGTCTCTGTGCTCTGCCAGGGCAGGGACAAACTCAGACCTGATTCTGGCATTCCTCAGCTGATGGGGTCCAAAAGGAGTTCTCGATCTCCCATTCAAAGTTTTTATGGACGAGTGTAAAGCTGGAGTGAGTTGCTCCATGCAGTGGTTAAGGTTTTAATAGCTCTTAAGTAATAAAAACAGCAGAACTGCTTCCAGAGAGTACCAGAGAATCACGTCTAAATGCAATAAAGGTCTCTCCTTCGTTATGGTGRATTGCAAAGTGTTTTGTGGCTTGTGGTTACATGGAGCAGAGGGGCTGTGGATCCCTCTGAACCAAACTTTTATTACACGGTTGTGATTGCAGCTGACTGGACTTCACACCTCTGGGAGTCCCTCCTGAGGAAGGGTAGGCATGTGTCAGCGTGCTGGGACTTCATGCTGGTCCCAGGGTGGCAAAGATTATCCTCCTTTAAGACCTGAGCCCAAGGCTGGGTGCGAGAAAAGATTACTGGCCATGCTCAGACAAGAGAGGAATTCAAGAGAAGACCAACCAGACTGGTGTCCAACAGGCCTGCAGCCACAGGGAGAAGGACTCCGATAGGGCCTGTTCAATTGGACAAGGGGYGATGGTTTGACACTAAAAGAAGATAGATTTAGACCAGACATAACGAAGAACAGTTTTATGATGAGGGTGGTGAGATGCTCGCACAGGTTGCCCAGAAAAGCTGTGGCTGCCCCATCTCTGGGGTTCAAGACCAGGCTGGACAGGGCTTGGAGCAACCTGGTCTAGTGGAAGGGTTTCTGCCCATGGCAGGAAGTTGGAACTGGATGACCTTTAAATGTCAAACTGTTGTATGATTCTATGAAAAATTTGGGTACAATAAAACTCTCGGTTCCTTGATAAGGAAGATCAAAATCCTTAAAATGCTTGTAGGAATAAGTTTTGAATGAAGACCTCTAGGCTCTGTCCTCCAATGTTTCACTTTCGTTGGATTATGGATGACCTGAAACTGAGTCTGTTGCTGGGATTTTCATGTAAATCCCTCCGAAATTCAGGAGAGGTTGAATGCTTGGCTAATTTTAACATCTCAGCTCATGCCTTAATTTTTCTTTCTTTAGTGTATCAGCACTTCAGATGTTAAAAAAACTTTTATTTTGGCAGAGGATAAGCATGTGCAGATGAGACAAGAGAGCATCCTTGGAGGGTGCTGATGTCAGGTTTACATTTCGTGTGTGGAGAAGGCAGCTCACCACCTTTCTCCCCTGTGACGGCAACTTTAACGCGGGAGGGCCCAGGGCGAGCTGCTGCTGAGCACCCCGAGCTCTCTTATCCGCCGCTAAAATCTCTCGCTCCACTTGTTGACTTTTTCCAGGCGATTTTCTAGCAGGAGTTCCTCCGCCGGCCACCCTYGGGAGGACAGGYGGGCTGGCGTGGCCTGGGCAAAGGGGCTGCTTTGCCGAAGGACCGCGTCACACCGCTGCATGCCTCACCCCAATTAGCGCGGGGCCGCCCGGACCTTAATTGGGCCTGACACGCGCCTGTTGAAAGAGATTCCCCAGGAATTAAAGCGCTACTCCTCTGGTTTGGGTTGGCTGGTGATGTGAAACATGACATGGTTTTGGAGAATTTTCTGTGCTCACCATGAAGCAAATCTGCCACAGGTATCAAGCGGGCTTTGTGTTGGGGCTATAATCATATTACAAATTGAACGCTTCCACATGTGCGCGCTGGCACATCTACCCTCGGCTATCTCACATGGATCTGCCCCAAGGTACAGATGCTGAGGGCTTGACATAGCATAATATGGATCTAAATGTATTTTCCAGATTGCCTTAGCACATGCTAATGAAAACGAGGAGTAAAAGGCCCGAAAGAAGCAGCTGTTTAAAATTTTCTTCAATCCCCGAAAATCAACTTCTTAATTACTGATAATTTAAGCATCAAAATCACCACTAACCCTCTTGTCCCACTAGACTCTCCCAAGCTGGGAGGCCTGCTTTAAGGCTCTCGGGCAAAACTTATTTCTTAGAAGTGTAGCATTTCATCAGATTTCTTTAGCCTTTCTGGAATTAATTAGTATTACAATAAAGCAGGGAAAAGGCRAATGCCTGCTGGAGGTGCCTTCTCTCAGACCCCCCGCTCAGACAGCCAGAGCAGATACTGCTCAAGCTCATTGTACCACAATACTTTTATATTTCCACAGCACCTTCCATAATAAAAGGTTCCCCAAATTTCCCCAAATGGATTTATAAACAGCTTCAATTGCCATTATAATGCACACCCTCTTGCATCAAAAAAAGGAAGATCTGCTTCCAACAAGCGGAAGGATYTGTGTCCAGTCTGGTTTATGTTCATACCTAGGGGGGCAACCAGTCCCAGGCAAAGTTTAGGCAGCAGTTTTGGGATAAAGGCTTGCAAGACGTACCACAAGTTCCTGAATCACTGTGTGGCAGTGGGGTCTCTTTCCAGGGATTATCTGCATGTTAGTCTGATTAAAATCTAAATCCTGGGATAATTTTGCTGAAAATTGTTTTCCTTTAGCAGCAAATGAGTCTGAATCAAGGGGAAAAAAGTTAATGAAAGAAGAGGAATACAGTATTTATTTTTCACTTTTTATTTGATGTTTGCCATCTCCCCAGACTTCATTAAATGACTCTGAACTTGAGTTGAGCCTTTCCTAAAGCTGGCACTGTTTTCTGTATAGAAACAGAAGTTGAATTAATTTGGCTCTTGCCAGCCCCAGACTAGGTGTGCTCACAAACCTACAGAGCCAGTCAGTGGATGGGAGAGAGGCCGGGTTTGGCCAGGCTGCAGAATACATTTTCCTCCTAACTGGAGTCCTGGCGAGGAACGTGGGCTTTGACATGGAAAAAGGAGTTTCTGTTTGCTGCTGGATACCTTTGCTTTGTTTAAATCATTACTGGAAGCATCTTTAAAACTGAGTTTTCCACACCACTCCACGACTGACCAGCAAAACCACAACTGGGGCTAAATATAGCTGGAAGGCGGAGAACGCAGCGGAACCGTCCAGGAGCTCACAGTGATTCTCTACATATGAGCAACCTGACAGAAAGTTTTAAAGTTCAAGGCATGCATGGAGCGACAGGCCAAACTGAATGGCTGAGCAAAAGCAGCCCTGCAAATGCTTTTATAATGACTTCCCCTCCCATTACTCCACAAACGTACCCATTGGAAACAGCAGCTGACACGGGAACAGCGACTGGGACCCGCAGGGGTATTGAGGAGCTGGGCCAGGGTGAAATATTGATTAATCTTCTTGTCATGCTTGGGGCTTTGTTAGGTTCTGTAGATCGGAATTGAGAGGGTAATGTGCAGCTCCTCCATCTAGTAAGACTGCTGGATCACATGGGAATGATTTGTTGGCTTACAGAAAAGTACTGCAGTGGGGTGAACAGTAGGATGATGCTGAAATAAACTGAAGGGATTTTTTAAAAGCACTGACTTTTTTTTTTCCTTAAAAAATCATGAAATCACTGTAGCAGAAAGCCAAAAGCATCGATCCTCCCTCAGCAATCTGTTTGCATCTGGACAAGTGCACCTGTGTGGTCCATCAGGGAGGGTATGACACAGAGACAAAAATTATCCAGTTTTCTTTGTTTATTGGGGGATGAGATGAATAATCAAATCTGGGTTTGGTCTTCAGCTATTCTTCTGGGTGAATAGCACTGAGGAAAGGCAATGAAAATCAAGGTCATGGTTAAGGGATCTACACAGAGTTGAAGGACTCATTGGGATATTATAGAAATACATTTTTTCCCCTTTGCTCGTCAAACCCCATGGGCAGTGCTGCTGGGTGGGGTACTTTGACAAGAAAATGCCAAGTTCCAGGCAAAAAAAAGGGAAAATCAACCCAGGGATTGGACAGGATGGTGGCAGTCACTCCCTAATGGTCAACAGACCTGGTCATGGGCAGGTTAAACCAACCCTGAGCTCAGCTCCAAGGAGTGCTTTTCCTGACAGGTGTATGATACGTGTGCCACTGTAACCCAGAACATTAAACCCAGGGGAGACTGTCCCACCCTTTCTCCACCTCCCAAACCACTTTTCAYCTAGGGCAGGTGAGGGCAGAGCTGATAAGTACTGTCATTGCATCAAATTAAAGGGGAAAACGGTCTGGAAAGTTGTTTGCAGATAAAACTTGATTAATCCATTTGTTCTCTGTGTTTGGCAGAAATGTAAAACCAAGTTTCACTGTGACTTTAACTGCACTAAAAATAATAGCCTATTTATGCAATTATCTGCAGGTACCTGGCCATGGCCTCAGGCCAGTGAAGTGAGTACAAGAATAAGAATATGCACACAGGGGCTTTTTTTTTTTTCCCCCAGGTGAGGTTTAGACTTCCTGCATGAAAACCATCAGACTTAGCTTGTCACCAACATGTGCAGAGCTGAGAGAGCAAACCAAACACAGCCCACATCTGGGCTCAAGACAAGAATGACACATACAGGTCTTTGTGCACTGACCCAGGCTGAGAGAGGAGCATCTCAGTTCTTCTATCTCTGCTGATGGGAAGAGCAGCAAGATGGGCGTTCCCTGGGCCARTGCTGGCTTTTCCTGACATCACACCTCCCACCACTCCACAGGTTACCCAGAAGCAGGGGTTTGGATCTGATTTCAAAGGGAACACAAACTAAAATACTCTTTTTTTCTCCTTTTAGACTCTAAAAGGCTCATTTTATGCAGTTGGAGGCTCATTTAGCTCCTCAACCATGGATTTTGATCATTCTGGTGAGTGAATATTTCACTATGCACCAGCCAAGCCACTGCTTCCCAACGTTGTCCCCACGAGCAGCAGGCGGGGAAAGCACCAGCCCAAGCTCAGGGCTCCACAGCTGCCTTTGAAGGTGACATTGCACCAATCTCTTATTTAAAATGATTTAAACATCCCTCTTTTGCAAGGTACTGTTTTGAAACTTAAAGAACTTCATTAAACCCTTCCAACAGTCACCCTATTGAGAGGCTCTGGCTTGTCCCCCACATTTCATGGCCAGGCCCAAGGCACGTCCCAGTGCCCCATCCTCTGGTTGCCCTCATGACCCCACAGATCCATCTTTGCTCCCCAGACTGCAGAGGAAAGGTGCCTTTGCTGCCCAGAGGAAATGTGCCTTTTCTGCCCCGACTCAGACAAAACCAAGACAATAAGGAAATAGATCCCTTCAGTTTTGTAGTCCTTTATTATTTTTTTTTAAGTTGATCCTCCCATAGTAATGTACTGAAATGCGTAACAGTTACATTGTACAAAGCATTTAAAGAAAGTACCTCAACTTGCCGATTATTTCAAAATGAGATTATAAACAAAAGGAAAAATAAATCTGGTCCCTCACTAAAGGCCAAAAAAACCCCCAAAAATAACTGAATACCTTCCGTTATTTATTTATTTTTTTAAAACATAAATTTGGAACACTTCATCTTACAAATAGGATTAACATGAACATAACATCACACAAGCTCGCAGACAACCAGCATAAAATATTGGGTACAGTTTTTTTAATCAGAAGAATCATGCTTTCATGAAGAAATTATAACTGTTTATACAATCGAATCAATTTACTGTATTACAAAAAAAAAAAAAAACAACAAAACTAAGTCGCATCTATTAGTTATTTAGTTCATTAAAAGGCAAAAAAATAAAATAAAAGAGGAATGTAAGAAAATTTCAAACACTGTTTTGCACTCCCATATACACAGATCAGTTCACCTCACTTTTTTGGAAGTACATGGGTGCCTTACATCGTAACGCAGTGGGGGACTGGAGCAGTGCTGTTTGTTACAGGAACAGTGCTATTGTAATCAACAAACAATCGTTTGCCAACAAATAAATACATGGTACACACAACACAAAGAAGAAATTAAGAGGGTAGGGGGAAAGGAAACAATACAACAAAACAGTGACATGATTGTCAAAAATTAAAAATCTCCTTACAATGATTTGAAATAGTGGTGTTGTCGATGAACGCGGTGCTTTCACGGAATTATCTGGATGATTTAGCTTCTTGGAGTAGTGAACATTCATAGTTTACAATATACACAAGCCTCTTATGTATTGTTTCTCAGAGTTCTTTCTTTTTCTGTCATTTTTTTCTCCTTGTTTTTCCTTTTTTTTTAACAATGCAGTTGAGAAGGCAAAAGAATTACGGAGAGAACAAAATATTCCCTGTTACTTCTTTCTACATTTACGATGGATAGTGTGCATTTGATAGAACTATTTTCTTTCTTTGAAGGGCTAAAATGCATAAAGCTTTAATGAAGAGATTTGTACATAAAAGCRACTGTTCCCAATCCTGTGTCAAACTATCTTATACAAAAAGAAAATCAATTCAGTTCCTACTTTAAAGGAGTGCCCATGTGTGTATCAATGCAGTCTTAACCCTTCTGCCCCTGCCCCTCAAAGCCGGGTGAACTGGAAGACACTTTTTCCCGGCCCCGTTTACATAATCCACTGAAACTTTTTTTTTTTTTTTCTATTTTAAGTCGCATTGATCCTCCAGAAGTCAGCAGCTGCCTTTGCTGTGCAAAACAAAATATTGAGAATAAATAGTTTCTTTCTTTTTTAAAATTATTCAGTTTAAGGTCACCGGACTTTAAATGAGTGACCCTGCAGATTTATAAGGCATTCTGCTCAGCAGTCTTTTAAATAGTCATATATGAAAGAGCCATGCTACTGGTTTGGACTTGGTCCCATCCTCGGTGAAGACTCCGCACTGTCATACGTGACTGATGGACTGGATGGCGCTGGATTCCGCGGCGGCTCTCGCCATACTGTGCCACATGTTGGGAGAACTGTGGGATGCAGGGTGAAGGGAGTCCTTGTCGGAGAGAGAGAGCATCATGGCATACGCCTGGACGGGGACAGGAGAAGGACAAAGAGGTCACAATCCCACGGCAGGGATCTGAGCTTGGACCCGTGCCACCCCTGTGCGGTCAGGGCATCAGTCAGGCTGCAGCCACCGGTCTCAACTTATTTGAAAAAAACCCCAACAAAATGCTTTAGGTAAAACCACTGTCAGCCACTTCACTGACACTTTTGACTCACTAATAGTAATAATAATTTCTGCTTTCATCTGGTTTCACAAAGCTCAGAGAAACCTTTGATACTAGACAAGGTCCCAAAGTCTCCTTTGCCTTCAGATTCTTGGCACAGGAGGCTCTTTTCAAGAGGCTGAGGAATCACATTATCCCTTGTCTCGTCCTGTATTTCACTAAACGCGACAGTCTCCTTTGCTGACCTTTCCTACTTGCATATTCTGCAGTTTTTAAAACGGGAATCTTTCAAAGGGGCTAACCCTCCCCCCCCCATTTTAATTAATTAATGTTTAGAAAATGGCAAGACATAACACGGGGATACCATCTTAGTTATTGCTGTTTGTAAAACACACTGAGGACTCAGATGTGGTACCATCTAACAGGCTATAAAAAAATACCAAAAAGCCAAGCCAGCCAGAAGATCAAGTGACATCCCTGCAAGGCAGCAGCTAAACTCCATGGCATCAGCGTGCCCACACCAGCTGTCTGAGAGCAGAGTGGGACTACTTCTTGCCACGGCATTTCTAAGGGTGGCACGCTGAACAAAAATAGCAAAAAAGTAAGAAACAAGTATGGAAATCCTCCATTCTCAGGGACCAGAGCTCCCTGCAATGTCTCCGGGGTGCAGTGGGAGGTCAGGCAGGCTGGGGTTTGTGGACAAGGAGCAGAGCCCCATCTGACAAAGCTGGAACAACCCTGCCTGCCACACACTAACAGCTTAATCCTGCGGGTATTTGGTGACAATAACATTTTAACTGAGTTAAGCTTTTACCTGGGATTTGGATTTCCTGTACAACGGTTGCTTGAGGTCCTCTGGCAGCTGGGAAGCATTGAAAGCTGCCAATTCAGCTTCACTGTATTGATTTTCTTCCATTTTCCTCATTTTGAGGCTATCTGTGAAGTGCCTTATGTGGTCCAAAGCCGAAAGTCCAGTCTTATTATACTCCTCTTCTTTATACCTACAAAAACACCACGGAGGTTTTAATGTCAATTAAATGATCCTCTCTGCGTTCCCTCGACTTCTCAGATTTACACACCTCAGCAATTTCCCCCTTTTTCACTTTCATAAACCACGCTGCCTCATGGAACAGTGATCCTGGAATAAACGGAATTCCCTTTTCTGTTCTAAAGAAAGGGGGGAGGGCAGCCAAAAGGGGGAGGGAGATTTTGTCTCTCTCGTGGTGTCTCCACAGCCTTTCACAAGGCYGTTATGAGAGATCCAGGACGGTTCACGGAGCAGATAACGTCTCTCCCATGGAACCRTCTCACCCTGTTTCCTGTCTCACCCAGAACCTCACAATAGCTCCCCAAGCACAGTCAATTTTCCTAGCAAGGGCTGCAGAGATTGCATGAAGAGGCTGAAAGCAGGGCTGGTGTGGACCCAAACACGGAGGCACGTTGCTATTGTAACTGGGAAGCGGCTGCTCCGGACCGGTTCCCACGGCGCCCGGTTTGGTGCTGGCACTCGTGTATGGTTTATTGTTTGCGTCCCGCCTATCGGGCACACCAATACTCGGAAGGAACCAACCTGCCAGGGGAAGCCTTGCAGTTCATGTCCAAAGTACTCGTTTCCTCATAATCCTCCTCGGGAGTGCCCTCGCGCATGTCGCTCGGAACAGGCTCTTTGACCGCTTTCCCTGCCATTTCACTCTCTTCGTCTTCTTCATCCATCATTACTTCATCTTCCGCCTCCTCGTCATCCAACAAATCCGAGTTCTGGCTGGCTACCATGGCTTTTTCATCCTTAAAGTGGCTGCCATTCATTCTGAAAGTACCAAAACAAACCCAGGCTATAAACACAAATCAGATATGAAAGCTCCTCATCAGCAGGCTCTTGGAGGCAGATCTGAAAAGCATCTGTCCCAGCAGAATAAAGTGATTTCTGTGTTTTATGTCTCGCTTAGCTTCAGACATTCAGGCAGCATCGGAGAAAATTCCACTCAAAAATCACTGGGACGTTACAGCAYCATCAGCATGGGATTTTCCTGTTATCCTGCTAAAACTACCGTTCAAGCAGAGGCATGTTCAGATAACCATTCCAAATTTTCTCACGCATTATTTCATCTCAAGTTTCCAATCATACATGTAGTCTGGGCAAAACAACTCACTGCCTTTTAACAGAAGCTGTAGGGGCCAAGAAAGTCTGAAAATAGGATTGGGCATTTTGAAAAAAATGACATCCAATATCAGTTTCAGAGTTTTAAAGTCAAAATTACATGCATAATTAATTTTGCACACTACCACCCATTTGGAAGCCATACTGCTCCACTCAACGTATGGATTTCATACATGGAGACCTAAGGGACTTCAGCTGAAGACCTGAAGAGTGGTTTGCAATATTGCCTCCACACTGAACTGGGTTATTGACTGATTTGAAGRGTAAAAAGCAATGAAAAGAAAGGTCATATGGCAGTTTAAGTGCATTTATTCTTATTAAATGAGCAATTACAGCAATACACACATGGAAAACCATTTGGTCTGTGTGCTGTTATTAGGCTGCCCTTTGCTCTCAGACAATGACTTCTCTTAACTACTTCCTACGGGATTTTTATCAAGGACATAATACCCACACCGAAGTAGGAGCTTGTTTGGTAATGGTCCCAACCCTGTAGGATTCAGAGCATCTGGGGCTGCATTGTGTCCATCACATCAAATGAGAACTAAAGAAATTCGGCATCAACAAACACCCAACCAGCGGCACAGGGATGTGAACGAGCTGCACCCAGCGGAGCCCCCCCCCAAAATTCATGCTCCCAGTGTATCTGCCCCACCACGTTACGTAGCACAGAGGCCTTGATTCATCTATTGTTCTTATTGTGCAAAAGGTCCTTAACTCTTCCAGGAATACAGTTATAAAAATGGAAACYTTATTGTCCGCACGCAGTTCGCTTCAGACTCCGTGTGCTTCAAACTGTGCGGGACAATATGGGATATACCCAAAGTTGGAGCAAGATAAGATGAGCCCTCACAGCCTACTTGGTATTTAACATTTGACTTGCTGCTGTAACAGATGGACTTTCTGAGGGGCAAAGCTGTTTTCTTCCACAACAATCGCATTGTTTTCCTAAACGTATTAGAGTTTCATCTATTTTCCAAGCAAATTCCAGCCGACTGTCATGAGTTTAGTATTGCATTAAACAAAATGCTCTAGGGAACGGTCTGTCTTTATAACAGTATCAAAAAATCTGAGGTTGTGCAGAACAGGGAGAGCTGAAGCAGCCACCTCCCTCTAAGATCATCAGAGCAATATCTCTTTATCATCTTTTATTKAAATAGGCAGAAATAAGAAATTGTTGAGCGCAGTCTGGGCTGCCAACTTGCTTGTTATGCTCAATTGAGGCTGCTAGAAATGAAAGGGAGATGGACTACAACCAAAGTAACAAAAGCCATGTGATTAAGAAAACAGATTCTCTAATTATGCTTTCAAATGCAGCAATTTGCCAGGGATAAAATATCCGTCAAGAGCAGTCTGAAGTGCCAAATTTAGAAAGGAAACACTGCACAACCCAGCAACCTTTCCACTTTGCTGACTTCCTGTCGGAGGACATGTTGAGACCAGATGTGCAAGGAAAAAATCCCAAGCCCTCATTGCCAATCAAGATGGAATGAAATTTGAATATGCATGTAATCACTTAATCCAATACTTTTGTGGAAATTGTGTTATGTCCACCATTTTTGTCCCTTCACAAAGGCATCTGGAAATTGAGGAGACAGCAAAGTTTGTCACCAACAGTAAGAATTTTTTGATGTTGATAATGTAATGCCAATTCAAAAGGGCAAATAATGCATAATGCAACACCAATCCCGAAGAAATATGTGGGGCTCCATCCCACAGCCTTTTCTGCTTAGCTGTACTTTTATTAACTGAAAATATTTAGAAGTGGTCTCTCCTCTGTTAGTTCAGAAGAATTCAAACACCCATATACTTAATAAATCTTAGCAGAAAAAACTCTCTCACATGCTGGAGCACTGCGGACTCCCAAGGCCCACCCGCAGCCTCGCGGGCTTTTGGCTACTCAGCATCTTTCTTGGGATTGAGTTACTTACGGGAAAGGACTTTCAGCTACAATCTTTCATTTCATCCAAGAATTTAGCTTGGTCTACTTTATTAATTACACATTTAAATTGCACTTAAATCCTAGGGCTCCACACATTTAGCCACAGGATGTAGAATTCACCTGTTCTGCCTTGAAGGCAAAGCGAAGGAATTTTTCAGCAGACTTAAATCAACGGTGGGAGCCTGAAACTGAGAGCTCCAGATACGAGGAGAAATGTGTCCACAGATGGAACCTCCTGTCCGACATCTGCCACTTGGAACATCTTCATACAGAATGGGGAGGGAATCAACACATTTCTTTTCTTAAGACCAAGGTGGTCACCAAAGCAACCAGACTCTAAAATAACTCTGGCTCCAGACATCAGCAAAAGTGAACAATCAGGTCTGCAGACCTGGAAAAGGAGCGGTGGGCACCTTTCGACTGCAGGCGCAACTCACCTCTCCTCTGAGTTTCGGGGGGACTGATTGTTGTGGTTGCTGTTTCCAATAAAATTCCTAATTTCTGTGAAGTAGGAGTCTTCCTTGTCGTCTAGGATTGCCCCTGTGCTTTCCAGTTCTGAGTGAGGTGAAGATGTTGCAGTACCTTAAAGCAAAACACAGGACTTCTRTTGCTGCTCCTTTATATTTTTTATATTTAACCATTTAAATCAAAATGAAATTGAAATTATGGTTAAAATGGGTGGAAGCCAGAAAGTTGGTCATAGTGAGCTATCAGCTTTTGGCCATAAAACCAGTGATTAGTAAATTATTCACGGGTGAAGGTGGTTTCCAGCCAAAATGAGTGGTTGCATGCTGAGTGCCATTTCCATGATTTATCGTCACTTTTGCCATTTCAACCACATCTACTTCAACCTCTCCCTCTTCTTCCCTGTGATTCCAAGACTGTCCGTCAATAACCGTCTTTCTTAGACCAGTGGCTGAACTGAGCAAACAGAACTTCATTTTGGCTACTAATTATGCAGATTTGCTTCAAACATGGAGCAGCCACTGACATAATCACCCAGGTTCGTTAGCGCTGAGAGACCAGTGACAGACGTCTTTCTCTGAGCACTGGGGAAGGGACAGCTCTGCATCCAGTGCATGCACATGGTTGTTTCCAGTGAGGCAAAATGCAGACTGAAAGGACTGCAGGGAGGGTTTTCATTAAACCCTGCAGATACCCAGACCAGCCCAAYGACATCCCCTACCTGCCACTGCTGTGCAGTGACCGATTTGCTTTGGGGCTTGGGAGGCACCATTAGCTCCRTAATAGCCAGCACTTTTCAGCTCCTGACAGTGGGAGTATTTTAGAAGGTGCCAAGAAAATCTTTTAGAGTGCCCCCTGAGACTCTAAATCTAGGGC
The DNA here is from genome assembly GCA_018881555.1 of Amblyornis subalaris. Lineage (NCBI taxonomy): Eukaryota > Metazoa > Chordata > Aves > Passeriformes > Ptilonorhynchidae > Amblyornis > Amblyornis subalaris. The sequence continues at coordinate 3,691,950 of JACAXG010000014.1, forward strand.
TCCTATTGAGAGCCAAGTGATTGCGGAGATGGGATTAAACCAATTTTCCCAGTCTGTTCTCAAAACGCTACGGGCTGGCTTAATTAAAACCAAGAGAAAAGACATCACCCAGTGGTCTTAAGTTATACAAGGGGAGAGTTTATGCTGGGATTTTCAAAGCACTTTAAATGTCAGCAGAGCTTAGGCACTTACATATTTTGCAAACCCCCACCCGTCGGAGCAGCCTGCGCCTACGGACACGCGGCAGCGCTGACAGGCAACGGGCAGTGCCTGAACGTGGGATGTGGGGCAGGCTGGGGAGGGAAAAGGCAGGAGGGAAAAGACATACATACCAGACATGTTCCCGTTCTCGTGCTTTTTTAGATGTCTGTCAAGATTGGTTTGTTGACCAAAACACCTGTCACACAAGTGACACTTGAATGGCTTCTCTTTATTGTGGATGTTACGCACATGTCTCTGCAGGTTAGAGGATATGCTAAAGGATCTGTCACAGTATTTGCATCTAAAARAAAAAACCAAAAACAAGCGGGTAGGAAAGGGTTTCTTAGTAGCTGGAAATGTAAGATTACTTTCAAGATAAATGAAGAGCCTTCTGGGCTTAGTCTCAGTACCCAACTGGAGTTCCTTGGTCCCTATCAAGGCACAATCCTCCCTGATATAAAGACAAATTTTTGGAAAGGAGACRTAACTTCTGTGGTAGGTTTTTCAGCTTAAATTCACATTAGACTTAATATTTTAAATACTGCCTTTAGGAATAAGCATAATATTTCAGAGCTAATGGCATCAAATTAGCTATGGTAATTGAGTCTCATGTTTTCAAAACTGTTGCACGCAAAGTTGGGAAGTTTGAAAACAGTAGAGCAATAACTCTATTGTTTCATGTGCTGCCAATACAATACAATTAAACACTTTTGGAAAAAACATGAAACAGATCTCTGCTAATGCTCAAATAAGGTAAAAAGGGCTATTTCTTTTCCTATTCTAAATTATACTGTGTGATTAAATCTTTTCTTGAGGAATTAGCCTGCTTGATTGCTAATCCCAGAGGAAATTTGGTTATCTTGCAAAAACCAGCAATAAACAATCCCAACCTTTAATACTGTGCCAATGTGAGTAGTTTAGTCTATCACTCTGGTACCAGAGGCATCAATTTTCGTACTCTGTAGCGATTTGGAGTCCCTAAAGCCTTTACTGTATTGCTCTTTAAGCCATTACTAAGTCATACTATAACTATTCCAAATTCTCTGGCTGGCAACTAGCCAAGAGTCTTCACCACTTTAGTTTTTCAATCTTTTACTTGTCCCGTGCCTCTCTTGCGCTTGTCAATGATGTCAAATTTTTTTTAGTGCTGAAATCACCCATTATGCYACTAATTGCTTGTGGCTTTTATGCAGTGGACGGGTATAACATGCATCAAGACCTTCCTTCAATAAAATTAGATGTGAATCTCATTTCCCAAAGAGACTAGATGCAAAAAACATATTGTTTCCTCACAAACAATGAGCTTACTCTGCTCTTTACAGCTCATAAAATGCAGAAATCTGTGCATTTGTTTTACTGGAACATGAACTGGCTCCTTTCCAGTTTAAATTAGCCTTTCATTTTCAATAAGGTGAAGCTTCCATACACATTTCTGCATGTGACTGTCCTGGATTCAGTATCACACACATATTGTTATCAACAAGAGAGTACACCCACATGGGGTTTTGGTTAAGCAGGCCTCAGAAAGGATSCAGATTAGGCAGGAAACAAATAAATACAGTAATGCCTTTGCAACTGGGACCTTTCAGAAATCAGATGACTGACAAATCATCCAACTTTAGGCAAATAACACCGCAKAACTCTAAGAAAAAACATCTTTGCAAGGGAAAATATGTCCATGAGCCCTATTGAACATCACTTCRATCACACTGGTTCAGCAGTGCCAGCCACCCTGCCAGCAAAGACAGGACTTGTGGATAGTGCTGGGCAGCTGCCTCAGCCAAAAGAATTTCAGTAAAACCAAAACTTTCCCCCCTTCCTGCAGCTTCAACACTGAGTATCAGCATCGAGTGCACAAAACTCTCAGACCAAAATGCAACAGTGGGTCACCAACGCCAAGGAGGAAAGGCTGGAGCTGGCCCAGCAAGGATGTTCAATACCCATCCCTGGCTTTATCCACAGAATATGTTTGCGTTGGAAAGGACCTTAAAGCTTGGCCACAGCRCAGACAGGGGTGAGGGGTGTGGTACCTGTAGGGCTGCTCTCCAGTGTGTGTCCTCAGGTGACGGGTCAGGTTTGCAGATCTTGGGAAAATCTTGCCACAGTATCTGTGATAAGAAAATGTTTGATAAGACAACACAGCCTTCTGTGGTTTTGTTCCAATTTGAGCAGCACTGGATGCACAGCCCAAATGGAATCATCAATACATGGTCTTATTGGCATTACTTGGGTGTAACAACATCTCAATAAAAGCATCCAGCAAATGTAAAATCCACACACACACGAGAATGAGACTGGAACTGCTGGTACCAACCAGCTTYGCTTGTGCAGAGGCAAGGGATAGATGAAAAACACACCAGTTTTAAAGATCACTCCAAGTTTCTAAGCTCACTGGGTGATTATTGGCCTCATTCAGATTTGGAACCAAGAGAATTTGTTATTAAAGCCTTGGATTTCTGCCTCTGTGTAAGCAAATTTCAAACCTTTCAACCAATTCTACGTGTCAGCAGACATGACACCGTTCTGTGCATTGAATAGGATCAGAGCAGACAAGACTCAAAGACCTAATCCATCAAGGTATGTTTCTATAACAACATGTCTTGAAAGAAGGTGACATGTTTTCAAAAAGATCAGATAAACCGATATGCCAGTGTCAAATGCCTGCACATTCTGGAGATGATATAGAGACCTAAATGGTGCAATTTAAAAGCCATTCTCCAAACTCGATAATATGTCACAGGAAAAATAATGGCAAAAATAATTAAAATTATCATGAGTTCTCCCCCTTCGTTCAAGTAACATATTAATATTCAGTTTATAATTGGCCCATTCTGTGAAGGACATTGAGCTCATTTTTGTGTGAGGACAGAGCACACACAGCACTCTCTTAAGTGAATGAGGGTGGTGGTTGCTCCACGTGACGACTTTGAAGATTGCATCCCTTCACTTTTAACATCCCATTTATTTTTTCACAACATGATGTATAAGCCTTCAAAATACCCACACAGCTAATTCCACTCTCCTTGACAAAGCTCCCATTCATTTTGGGTGCACATTCAATGACTATCTTCATTGTGGGGKTTTTTTTTAAGTCTGTACACACGAGTCCTAATAAGTCATGTATTTTATCACTGATCCCTTTGGATATTAAAACCAGAAGCCTGAGAGAAAACACGTCTGTAGTTTACGATCAAAAAAATCAATAATGAAAGCACACTTTTATATATGAAAGTGATGAGAAAATTCGGCAAAAAGATTTGTTTATATAATAATTTCCACCTCATTTATCAAACTGGTATGATACAGGGAGAGCTCTTTGTTTCATAACACCAATAATTTAATAAGCAGGAACCCCAAGGGGAAACACTTCCCGTGCTGGGCACAGAGAGGCCCTGAAAGACTCGCTGTGGTCTCTGTCAGAGGTCTGGGCAGGGGGGGCTCGGGGAGGGCAGCGTGGGGTGGCCCCGGGGCTACCTGCAGGTGTAGCGCTCCTTGCCCTTGCGCAGCAGGGTCTCGGGAAGGGCGCTGGGCGGCGCGCGGAAGTTGAACATGGRTGGCACCGACTGGATCAGCTCGTTGGCCTCCGGCTTCAGGGCGCTGAAGCTCTCCAGCTTTTCGGCCATGTTTTCTATAGCTGACACCTGCAAGAGGAGAGAGCACAGAACCCACCAAGGTAAACGTCCCGTCGGCTTTGTGCCCCCGACGGGAACGCGAAATGCAGAGAGCGTCGACTGACAACTGAAAAAGGGAAGGAAAAAAAAGCCAGTGAAGAGCTGCAGTCTCAAAAATTATGGGGCAAGGTAATGGAAGTTGTGGTCACGACGTTGTCCCACTTGGAACAACATCCACCACTGCTACAGTGGGCTGCTGTCATAATCATTATAGTGTAAAGCTGCTTTCACATTAAATCTAAAGTCATCCAGTGTTCATTTCTTATTTCTAAGCCCCAGCTTCTATAGACTTCCAGTTTTTGCAGTCATGCTCTGTGGTTGTGTGCCTACAAGTCTGTGCATCCCATCTACAGAAATCATTGGACATTTTTGACCAAGTGAACAGAAACAATAACTGAATGCCTATGTTGTTTTTTTTTAAGGACTTGAAGAGGACACATATTGCAGAGGAAACCTTATTAACACTCTAGCTCAACCAAGGTCTCCAACAATCCAGATCCAAAGAGGCTCCATCAATGTCCTAGCCACATCCAACCATCCAGTCCAGTCTTCTAACCCATTACAGTCAAAGACCATGAGATAAACCCAGAAGAAATAAAACTTTGGTGGGTTTGGTTCTCTGTATTCACATTACCTTTTAGATGTCTTACCCTATTTTTTACAATCTCTTAATATTCCTGCTCTACCTTTAGTTGCCTGTAAATCCTATGTGCTTTGGGATGTCTCCACTCCTGATTAGCTGTCTGTAATTTGCAGGGAGTGGAGATTAAATAATTTCTGGAGAATGGTTTCCTTTCAGGTGTCTGGAACAGACCATGAAAAGCTCCTCCAAAACCTCAAACATTGCCACTGGAATAGTTCAAGAATGCTGGTGAGCCTACTGACGGGTGAGAATAACCATCCACCTCTCCATAACTCCACAAACATACGCAAAAAAGAARGCCAAGCTCTCACCTCCAGAGCACAAAACCCACAGCATGAGCCCTGTGCAAGATCTTGCTTGTAACAAAGAAGGAAATTATACGAAAGACAAGATCCTGAACACTTCTCAGCTGGAACACCTCCACAGACTGTTCTTTAGAATCCATAAAAGGTTGCACTGATTGCTGGAAAACTGAAATTTTAATTGGAAGAATTGGGCATTTTTGCAGTTTTATTTAATTTTCGTTGGCAGAATTACACGTTTGTCTCCTGGAATSACTACTTCCATGCTGGTTAGCTCTGCCTTTGGGCTGGGTTGTTTTTTTCCCTTTAGCCTGTAGCCTGCCCTCTCATTTCATGCTCAGATTCCTAATGCTGAGTACAAATTGCAACGTACAGGGTACCACTGCCAATTTGCCAAATGTCTTTCATCAAACACGGTGGAAAAAAATAAAAAATCTCAGAGGGAAGTCAAGATACATTTACTTGTCAGGCAACAAATGTGAAAGCATTGCGAGGCAGTAAGGGCTGTAAGCTCTGGGGTTTGATTCATAATCACTCAGCTGCTAAAACATTCTCCACAGATGCAAGTGGACAGCACATTTGTCAATATGAAGGATTTTGACGTGTACTGATCACAGGCATGAGATATGTAATGATGATGCTGCTGGGAGAGGAGGTAATTCTATCTCAGCACCGAGATGTCATTATCAAGCCATACAACTCAACATTACCATATATTTCTTTTTATACAACTTCATCTTCTCCTTTAGTTAGAATTGATTCTTAAAGCTTTTTAAGTAGTCATTCCACTGCCTTTAATTCCTTCTAATTGTTCCCCACAAAAATTCACTCATCTATTTTACAATTGCTGAAAATAAATGGTTTGAATGAAAAATGCCCTTTGGCCTTCGGGCTGATTAGCAGTGACAAGACAGTGCACGGGTTATGATATCACATCTTTATGGTGAAGAATAATAAGGGTACTGAGAAGTATAATAAATGTTTTATTTATGTATATTTAATATTCAAGTCCGTTTCATTATCTAGTGGGTTTAAATCATTTTTGGATCACAATTTCTCATGCACATGGTCCCCCCCCGGTAATATATTAAAGCAACTGTTTTCYCCTTTATATTTAAAATGGCTTAGTCATGCTGATTTTTTTTTTTTTAGTTCTTATTTCCAGGATTTTGCAGAGTAGAAACTGAGACAGACTCGTGTTTAATGTACAGCGGCACAGATCAGCACTGCCTCCAACACTGCCTCAGGATTACATCAGTCCCAAAATAGGTATGAAATCAGCACCTAATCTTAAATCCCTCATCCAGAGGAAACACGAGCACTTCCAATTATTTTCAAGTATTACTCGCTTTCTAAAAATATGTTTCTCACCATAGGAATGACTACTGTGTTTGTTGTTTTGTTGGGTTTTTTTTTAAAGCCTGATCTATGTGGTGACCTGGTATGATTTATGTTTTTGAAGAACTGCACCAGCACCAATGGGAAGTGTTTGGCCTCACAGCTTTGCCGATCCAAGGCACTGTCACTCCACTGCTATCAGCATAACTATAGCTGATACTATCTGCTGGAGGTGGGGGTCCCAAGATCCAAAACTGGGGCATTTTCTTAAGAAATCCTGGAGTGTGTTGGTGCTCAGAGCCTTGAGGATGCAAATCCCTATCACGAGACACGTTCCTGGGCTGCGGGGGCATCTTACACCCCACAAAATCCTGCACCCCTGGCCCACAACACGCTCTCCATCACCCCTTAAGTGCAGGCAGACAGCCCCTGCTCACCACTCTGCTTGCAAACACCAGCTGGGCAGTATGAAATCCAGGTGGTGTCACACTGAGGACTAACTCAGGCCCCAAAACCAAGCAGGAATTCTGAACCTGCAACCTGTGCTTTTGGAAGCTGGTACCTGGTGCCAAGCAGTGGCTCCAGGGGACRCACAGGAGGGCAGGCAAGGGACAGATCTCCCCACAGTCTCCTGTCACACACCAGCACAGAGAGGTGCAAGGGCATTAATTGGAAGCTGCATCTCAGTTACGATGTTGAACAGCCATCGGTGGCTGCTGCTCCCGTTCCCTGGACTAAACCTTTTCAAACCCATTTATATTTTTGTCAAGGAGAGTTCACCAATTTAATTAGGTGCATATGAAAAGATACCAGCTTTTGTTCCTTCTAAGCCTTTGGCCTGATATTTCAGCTCCGTGTGTTGGTTYTTTTCTGTATTGTTATCACTAATGAGTAACCATCCCTCATTCAGGTTTTGCTCACCATTCATGGGCTCACGGAGCTGGGGCACAGCTCCCTCGGGCATTTTTTTCCCAGCTGAAAAAATCAAAATCTRCTTAGTCTCTTTCTGAATGGAAGCTGTTCCCTACCTCTGATCATCATTGTTGCACTTTTCTGTGTCTTTTCTAATTCTACTATGGCCTTTTCGAGAGGGATTTCAGCTATATTCAAGACCTGAAGGCAGTATAACACAATGATGTTTTCAATTCCTTTCTGCTAAGCACTCAGATGATATTTTCATAAGACTGCCAACTTCAAGATCTTTTCCCTGAATGACAAGAGTTAAAAGTCACTCTTTCCCCTCGGTATTATTGGGTATTTACTTGACACTGACTTTTAGTGCTGTTTTAATCCTGGTGACTCAGCTTTCTCTGAATCTTCTGCAAAATCTTCATAGTCAGCTCTGGATTTGGCTATTCTCAGTAAAGTGTCACAAACTCCGCTCTCTGCCTGATCACCCTTCTTGCTATGCCATTTACAGACATCTGCTGTAGTTCAGAGCCCACTGACACCCCGAGATGSACTCACTGATAATCTTCAATGATAGTAAAAATCACTATTTTGTTCTTACCCTTCCCCCCCCGCCTTTTTTTAATTACTAAATATTAACCCAGGAGACGACTTTCCTTCTTCCACAATGAAACTCTCTTTCAGCTGAAACACCACTGAAGTAGCTCTTCTTCCTTCCAAACACTTACTGCTGATGGCACAGCAAGACCTGCCCCCAGAGGAGATGTGTTGGCCATGGAGATACTACTGATCATCAGTCCAACAAAATCCTGGAGAAAGGTGAGAGTGCCTGTCCTGGGAGGTTGGGTGAGTGCTCATGGTCACCTCATCTCTCCAGGGGTGGTCCCTGGGGACCACCAGGGAGGCAGGCGTGTGGCTCAAGCCACCAGCTGTGCTTTCAGTGGGTTCTGCACCCCAACCCAACACCCCAGGGCTGTGGTGGTCCCCGAACGGGGCACGGGGGGCAAGGCACTGCCTGACCCTGAGGATGGGATTAGTGTAATTGCCGTGCCCACGGAGAAAGCTCTCCGAGGAGGCAGGGGAGCGAGGAGATCCCGTTACGTATTTTACATCCAGCTATTGCCTTACGGGCCGGTCACGTGCACTCCTCATCTGCCATCGGTGAATGACAGCGTTTTATATAGAACAGTAACTTTTGATTTACATATATAAGAGTTGTTGATTCTATCTGTGTCCAGATGTCTGGAAAAGGAAGCAGCTTTCCCCCACCTCCCTGAGAGGCTATTAACCTCCGACTGACGCAAACTAATGTGCAGTCACAATTCCCCAGCTCCGACTCAAAAATGCAGACATTACCATAATCGGCTAAAACAAGTATTTATAAACATCTCAGCGGGCAAGATATCATCAGCAGGGGCCTTGAATATTTGCCTTAAAATTTATTAGCCAACTGAAGAAAAAGTGGCATAAATAAAGCAAAGGTTTGCTGTTGCTGCTTTTTAAGAATAACCTGATGGTATGAAATAATCTCACAGACAATGTCATGAATTACATGACCTCATGTTTTACAAACGTGACTCCTTCATCRCTACTATCACAAAAACAACTGACTTTATGGCCAGACCTCATGGGAAAAAAAACTGTTCAAGTGTTTGCTTTCTATTTTTACTACTGTTATTTGGGGAACYCTTCAAAATCCAACTACCAAAGCTCAGGATTTCTCCCTCCCCCAGCTGAAGTTACAATGCTGCCTCTAAAAACTACGATTTGTGAATTGTGTTGTCTTGAAACTGTGTGTATTTGGACATCCAGCCCTGGAACTTGGCTGAGCTATATTCACATTCAAGAGACCTATCACATGTGGTTGAATTTTATGAAGCAGTAGCAAGAAACTCCTGCTGATCTGCAGAATGATTCCAGAATAACTTRATTTGTATGAATGCAGTTGGTGGGGATTAAGCTGAGCTAAGAGAATGGATCATGTCCTAAAAATAAGCCTGGTAAAATAAAAGTTTTGTTAATGCACTCACCAAATTCCTTTTCATTTATTTGTAAAATTGTTTTAGTTATTTACAAYGATTCTTCCTAAAGCTATTGCAAGTAATATCTGACTATAATTACAGAACCTCTTTATAGCAACTTTCTCCTGACAGGACTAGAAGGGGATAAATAGATCAAACAAATCCCTATCCATTCAAGACAGGGTGTTGCCCATCGATTTGCACCATAGGGCTCCTGACAAACAATGAAAAACTATCTCAAATAATCTTGAAATATATGGCACATTCAACTGGCAATTAAGATAGAAAGGCTTGTGTGACACAATCAAATCTCTCAAGATGGAGATTCATCCATGAATCAGCATCCTGCTCAGTCACTTTATGTTTTAAACACCCATTTCTGCTGGAGCTGCTCAAAGCATGAGTATGGCCAGGAGACATAGACTCACAAAAGACGCAGGATGACGGAAATTTGAGGACCAAGCCAGGATCAAGGAAGACAAACAGAAGAAACAGWCTGCACTGGGTTTTTCAGCTTCACCAAAATGCCCAAACAGAGCCACTTTTCTGAGAGCAGATGATTAAGGGTGCCTGGGCCAAATCACAAATTCTACTAWGGCCTYGTCATGTCCTACACTGAATTCCCTYTACAGCAAAGACAAAGTYTGGGAACCATTTCCTGTGCTCTCCAGCTCTGGAATCTAACCCCACCTCCTGCCTGCTGGGCTCATTCTGCACCTATGGATGCTTGCAGGAGTCCTTCAGTGCCTGCTCAGCTCCTTCCAGCTCAGGCTCCCAGTGCGTCTTTGCAGCTGCACAARCCAGCGCTTCCCAGGAAGAAAGTGGGATTAAAAGCTACGTGTGCACACGAAGCAAGGGTCCATCACTGCTTTAGAGGGCTCCAAGGATGGCACGGAGCAGAGGGCAGGGCTCAGAGCCCACCTGCAGGTGCAGCACCCCCGGGGGCTCCCGCACCAGCCCCGTGCGGAGACGCACGTGCGGGAGAGCACCAGAACATCTCAGAGCTCTGTGTGCAACATTCCGGCTTGGCCCTGCGGAAGGAGCCCACGCCGCAGCGCGAGCGACGAGCGGGAGTGAGTCGGGACCCCAGCCACAGCCTCCTGGCTCCRGCTCTCCCCTCCAGAGCCCGAAGGTTGGGAAAAATCCGGGACAAGTRTTTATGGGTTCGGCGCTGCAGCAGAGGAGCCAGCAATGCAAGAGCAGAACGCGGCGGTATTGGAGTTGCATCTGCAAAAGCAGTTGCTGTGGTTCTTTCTTTTTTTTTTTTTCATGAACAATTTAGATGTATTAAAAATAAGGTTTTACAAAAAYAGAAGAGAGCGCTCAAATTTATCCCACAGTACTAAAAGCACAGTTCCTGTTCGTGTAAGGAGGATGGTGTAAGTAAGTATACACAGAGGACAAATTTGACCCAAACACAGCAAATAAATGGGTGTTTTATTTCTGCTTTAAGCACTGCAATGAGCAATTAAGCTCAAAACTTCAAAGCTATTAAAGTGACTAACTCCCACCGAAGTCAAGTGAGAGAGAAACATGAAATCCTCTGAGGCTCTGTATTTTAATGCAGATTAAATATTTATTAACGATTGCAACCTAACAAGATTTCAGCCTGAAAATTTCACTGCGATCTCTGAARAAAACGGCTTGGAACAATTTCAGTCATATATAAACAAAGACTGCATTCTGCAACCCTCACTCAGGTAAAGCTCCCATTGCCTTCACCAAATAAAACCAGCAGGATCAAGTACGTAAAAAATAAAGCCAATTTGACATAAGAGCATATTTATCTGCTACATCTAGAAGACACTGTAGGAAAGAGTGGCATGCTCCAGAATTGAGTGGTAAGTTATCTTTCATATTATATTTTTCTTATGCAATTTATTTCACAGTGATTAAATCAAAAATATAAGCAATGAACTTACCCAAATTCTTTGATCAGGCAATTGGAACTGGGAGCAAAATTGAAACAAAAACAACACATTATTCCTGCATTGGAATCCTTATTGCAATCAATCTACTTATTAAGATTTTATTTAAAGATACTAATTAAAATGTTATTYTGAATGATTTGTTCGATGGGGGTGGTTTCTTCCTAAAAAATACAATCTTTGTCATGGCAAATTATTGTGAAATGCCATTAAATTATCGAATTTTCATAGCTTTTGGGCCACTGGCACTGGGAGGAATTTTGCCCAGACAGGGATAAGATAAAGACTTCAGGGTTTATGTCTTTAAGCTCTATTTCAGAACCGTATTTGAAAGATCCATCTGTTTGCTGCCATATTATCCAGCTAAAAAGTAATAAATTCTTGCTCCATGAGACAGTAATTTTCAGGAATAAGTTCACCAACAGAAGAAACACAAGCTTTTAGGACATGAACAATAATTTTGTAGATATTTTAAATCCTGCCAGGAGAAAATGAAAACTTGTGGAGCACTCCCCACCTGTACTTTTACAGGGGTGAACAGGACTATAAAGGAAAAACAGCTTTTCTGGAAGCTGTTCCCCAGTCCTCTATAAAGACCAAGTCAGATTCTGCCTCTGCAAACAGGAGGCTCCTTTCTATTCTATTAAAGTTTGCAAGAAAACATTCTGACATTTGCTTTTTTGACAGGACATGTGCTGGTGGTTTGGTTTTCTTTCACARTGTTCTAGGAGTGCCTGTTACACTCCTGACCTTTGTATCGATCCAGCTCACACYGAGTTAAAGACGCTAGCCCTCTCGGTCAGGTAAGTGATAAAACCAAAGCCAGGCTTTGCCACGGATTTTTTATTCTGCTGCACAATGAGGAATGTGGAGGGGGTTCAGCAGAGCCAGCCCTCCCTCCTCTCACTGGGGGCTGGCTCTGCCCCGCCTGAGCTGGCCCTGCCACGGGGAGGTGGCATCCGACACCTCCTCCTCACACTGATGGACTTGGTGACAGCACTGAGAATTTCCTGGAGCACCAACAAGAGATTTAAGCAGCTCTCTGGGAAAAAATACAAATGGTGGAATCCCGACATCCTTCCCAAATGGGGAAACGCCCAAGGTCTCCATTTCACCGCACGCCTGTGGCATCCTCCTGACTCCCAGTTCCCAGGTAACTCAGTCGTACAATGCTACATAGAGGAGTATCCAACTCCTTTCCTGCCCACCGCAGCCAAATTCCAAACAGTGAATYTTCCCCAAGAGCCCCTTTCCCACCCACTGACCACCCCACCTACCACCAGCATCAGTCCAGCCTGAGGCAACACCTCCAGAACCCCCAAATCCAGCTGCCCTGAGCCACTCTGAGTTACACCTTCTGAACAGCTAGAGAGCACTGAGCAAAAKAATACTGCTTTTTCCATCAATACAGTATCTAAAATGCCCTCATTTAAATAATTTACTGTTAATTTACAGCTCCTTAGCAGCTCTAACAGAATCATTCACTCCATGAAGAGGAACCAGCCTGTTTTATAGCAGGGACAAAACCCAGATTGAGCTCCTTTGTGTATTTGTGCATTGACACTCTCTGCTGCTAAAGGGCAATTTTCACTTGTTTTGCCACTTGGGCAGATTTACCTTATTTAACCTAACTCAGCAGGAGGTGTTGAGCTGCTATTAAATCTTGCACATAAATTCACAGTAATCTTAMTACATCTTAAATACTCATTTAATGCTTATAAATACTCATTTAATGCCATAAATACTTACAGCATGTAAATACTACTAAAYATTTGAATACTTGGATCCAACCCTTCGTTCAGACATTGAAATTGGAATGRGGTGTTTTCCTGCACTCTCCACYCAMGCAGTGGCATTATGTTTGTGCATCTGCAACCATATATGCCACAGGCTGCTCTTCCCAGAAGTCCCATATTTCAGAATGAACTCCATACAAGTTAGGGCATAACAATTTAGGACTTCATTGGGRAAAAAAAAAAAAAAAAGCAAGTGGTGGCAGGTTATTGGGGTGTTTTGCCTAGGAATTCACAGGAACTTGAACCAGAGACAGCAGCTTGTGGTTGTGTGCTTAAAACACAGGAAGTGTACAGGGTGTCATTACTAAGATGAAACAGCCCACAGTCAGCAAAGGGTTCAAAATTGCAAGTGCCACAGTGCATTTTATTTCAGGTGTAAGAKTAACTCAGATTTTCACCAAAAGCTCATTGAGCAAGGAGGAGGAAGAGAAGAGGAGGGTGCGGTGCTGGTGGAGAAAAGCAACGTACAGTTTGCACACAGATCCTCTTCCTATACTACAAACACATCACAGTTGTGACACTGTTTTGGGACACCCTCCTAAATGTTTGTTAGTCAGGACTGTGACCCTAGAACAAGTRAACAGCCCTCATATAGCTTGTGTCAGGTATGGAGGAGCAGGGATCCTACACACTCTGCACACGCTGCAGCCCACAGCAGCTACCAAAAAACGTGGAGTATTTGTGSTAGGAGGCTTGAAAACATTGGGTGGAAACTTCTATCTCTTTTATGGGAGTCCTTAAATATAATAACAACCCTTGAAAACTGGGATGCTCAGTTTTGCTGGCCCTACTTCGAATCCGCATTGACTCCTGGTAGTCAGTACTGACTCTCCTCGCCCCGAGCRCAGGAGAGTGCTGAAGACACAAGTGGCTGCAAGTTTTGGTAGCTATGCTATGGTTTTGGAGGAAAATGGTTCTAAAAAATACATTTAGTTTGTATCTGGCTTCCTCTATAATCAAAACATGTTGTTTCATCTGCAAAACATCAAGAAGCTCGGAACAATGCTTACGCTTTTCCACCACAATGGTCCAGCAAAAACTATGTGTTTTAGGAAATCCAAAAATGACTAAGACTGCATTCATTTCTCTGCACCTGCTTTGAAGCATCAACAAGCTTGTTTACAACATCAAAATTCCCAAAATACTTACTTGTGGATGAAACAAGAATCCCGGGGAAGGTCTCAAGTATTTCTCTTTTAAAGCTTCCAGTGGGTCAGTTAACTTTCTTTTTTCTACTCTGTAAATGTTAAAATTAGATTTGCTTGTGATGAATCAGTCTCAGATATCAATAATCATACAGCTACTCAGGTTTAAAATAGGCAATTATACATCAAGCAATTTGTTTTTAAGTAAAAGGTAACAGTAAAAGATAAGRGAGGACACTCAAATCTCGATTCCCACACGCAGCTCATTACTGCCAGGGYGTGGCTGGGAATCACCATCAAAGGAGATTACATCACTTACATAGGAATAATCCCATTTCAAAAGATTGATAATAACTACAATAAGAACCAATGACTAACTACCAAGCACTTTTGTAAAGAAATAAGGCAACTGAGCGTGCCCTTCACTAAGAGGAGAGGAATTCAAGAACAGAGCCTTGAGCAATGGGTCCCTTGTCATCTGCCCACACACAAACCCTGGAAACGTCCCCTGTGCACAGCCATGGACAGGCAGGAGGGGAAAGGTGGGCTGGGAAAGGTAGGAACACACTGAATCCGAGGTGCCAGCAACAAACGCTGCAATTCACTCGTGAGCATTCAGGCAGCAACAYCCGGCGTGGATAATTCAGAAACACCCAGGAAATTTGAAGCTTTTGCTTTTTCTGTTATTGATGTTTATGGTTTAATGGACAGGTTGTGTTGTCCATATGCAGATGTAACTCATGGCAAAGGRAGGCTCAGTAACAACTGGCCTTACACTGCGCTGCCAGAATTTGTACAGAATTCGTTAAAATCACAGAAATGTAGACTCSCAGAATGGTTTGGGTTGGAAGGGACCTTAAAGATCATCTAGTTCCAAYCCCTCTGCCCCGGGCAGGGGAGTTTGTAATGCAATTTAATTAGTTGGTAATGCAGGACCATAAAACAGGCATCATTATTTCCGCTGCTTCAGGCATTTTAAGTGAATATGACGCAAAGAAAACCTGTGGTCTAACACAGATATCAATCTGGCATGAATAAAACCATCTCAGTAAATAGCATCATATCCTGTTTCTTCATAATGCAGACTTGTCTTATGCACCAGCATTCTCCAAAAACTTTGCCCACAGCATTTCTTTTTCAGTTAAAGTAATAAACATAATTTACATGGCAGCAACGTTTTTTTTTTTAACAAGAGGCTGTAAAATCAGTCATTTATATTRCAGACAAATATTATTATGGCTAATATTTCTCTAAACTAATTTAGATGCATAACTTTGGCTGGTTACAGATATATGAGCAGAAAGGGCAAAGGGAGGCTGACACACACAGGATGCAGGTGAAATTCAGATCCCAGTGAGATCCATCTCAGCTCTGCTGAGAAACACCAGGAAGTCGTGATTTAACCACTGGCTTTTAAAACCTCATATCACTGACAGTGTCTCCTTGTGCACCTGTCAAAGCCAACAATGAGGCTCCCATTGATTTCACAAGGTAGATCATGGATGGGGATCTGCACAGTCTGGTCTAGTGGAAGGTGTCCCTGCCCRTGGCAGGGGGCTGGAACGAGGTGATCTTTAAGGTCCCTTCCAACCCAAACTGTTCTATAATGATTCCATGACTAAGGAGCCCACTRGTGAGGCTTTGTACACACAAGGATGCTGTATCTTCAATTCTGTGAATGAAATGCCTGAAGAAATCAACCCACTACTCAAATAATRGTAAAAAAGGGCAGAAATCATTCTCAATTTCCCTGTTTTTAATAGACTTTAGGGCCAAACGGCTTCTTTGTTGTACTTGTGAGATACTCCTCTTGAATTCAAGAGGAACTGGCAAGGTGGAGCACAAGGGGTACCCTGGGGAGAGGCACTGTCATCTCCAGGGGAAGGCAGAGTGGGYGGCATTTTGGAAGGAAATGAATTTCAGGCAAACCAGTGACGTCAAATACACATGAAATATACAAACACTCAATACTGATGCCAATTCGTTTATGGGTAAGAGAACATATTCAACCTCTGCTCGTCAAGCTATGCAGATTGAACTAATGACTCATGGCAACGAGGGCTKGCTAATTGCAGCATTACCCCCGTGGGATGCGAGGAGGGACGTGCAGGTCACCGTGCAGCCTGGGCCCCCCATGCCCTGGCAGCGGGATGGCACCTCCAGGGACACTGGGATGGGGTGGCAGCCCTGGCAGACCCGGCTGCCTGTACCAAAGGATGCTGAMAGGCAGCAGAGAGTCCCTTACCTGTAAATGGGATCCATGAAGAACGGGGTGGGCCTGGCGTGCTGCAAAGAGGACTCCGAAGCTTTCCTCTGCTCGAGGTCTCCTCCTTTCTTCTCGCCAAAGACGTGGTTTTTCCGAGGCTCGGCCTGTTTTGTGCTGCTGGCTCGGCTTCGGCTGCCCATGCTGAGATCCAGYGGCTGGTCCTGGCTGGATGCAGAGGGGGCTGCTGGCTTTGAGGGGATGGGAGTGAGTGGCTTCTCCTCCTTACGTTTTATGGTGAGGTCAAAGGGAGACTCAGAGCTTCCCTTTGGGATCTTCTTTATTTCACTGGGTGATTGGGGCTCCACTTTCAAGGGTAACGGTCTCAAGTCTCTATCAGGAAATGGATACATTGATTGAGAGAATGCTGGAAAAAACGGGAGGGGAAACATGGAAGGGTAAGGTAAGGCTCCGACTTTTTTGTCTTGCAGCCCCACAAGTCCTGTTGAACCAAAGTACTTTTCAGCAATAGAAGCAATAGCCTTTATAGAATCATTCACCGCTCCTGACACCGCAGTCTGCTCCTCTAAGGATGGTGAGAAAATGGAATGATTGCTGTGGTCTTTCTTATTATTTATTGACGCCAGGCTCTGCAGAGAGCTTACTTTGTCTTTGAACATTTTACCATTTTCTTTAAATTTCTCTTTCTCACTTTCAATGTCACTTTCCAGATCAGAGCCCGAGGTGGTTTCCAGGTCACTGCCACTGGGGGTACTGACATCGTCAAGGTCAAGGTCACTACTCTCTGACTGGTCACTGAGTTTCTCATGCGGCCTCTCTTCAGAGGACCCTTCTGGTTGAAGCTCCACTGGCTTATTCTCCCCTACTGATGGTTGTTTATTTAGTGCCTTCAAAATATCCTGGGTGGCTGGCAGTATCTGAGGATTTGTCATGAGGGGACTTTGGCTTTTGTTTGTCTGATCTGCGCTCGGAAGTCCTTTAACAGGAGAACTAGTAGGTAGCAAAGGTGGCCTGTGGTACAAGCCTGAAGGAAACAGACCGGGGAAGCTAAAAGAAAATCCAGGAGCTGTTGGAAAGGTAAGACCAGCAGGATGCCTATTGGCTCCAAAATAGTCAGCAAGGCCCGGATTTGCATGATTCATATTAACCATGGACGTTTTATCCATAGCTGGGGTTCCAGGAAGAGAAATGCCTTGGCCAAAAAATCCTCCTGCTGCAAAATGGTTCTTGCCCTCACAAAATCTCCTGTGTTTATTTAAGGAAGACGTAGTGCTGAACATTTGTCCACAGTCTTTGCACTTGATTTGGGTTCTGCAATCAGCATGCATGCGCTTATGACGACAAAGGTTTGAAAACTGAGTATAGGATTTATGGCAGACCTCACCTGTATGTAAACAACAACAACAACACATCTCAGGCTTTATGGTAATTGCCCCCACCCTCAAAATTGTGCAAATAACACCGTTTTTTACCCGCCAAATGCCAATGAGGAAGCCATAAGAGGAAGTCTGGGTGCACAAATGTACGGAAGCAACTGTACTCTCCAAAGCAAGGCATCCGAGCAGACAAATGTCTAAAGACAGCAGCAAAACCCACTCCAACTGAGCAGAAAAGGTCTGGAATCACTGAAAGACACACTCTCCTTGTTTGGTCTTTGCATTGCAYGTTCAGTACCATTATTCCATCTTGCATGAGCCCCAGAGCCCCACCATAAGCCACAACTCGATGCTGTGACCCCGCATGAACCCACGGTGCTCCTGTGTGAGAGCACAGGTGTCTTCAAATGGCATCCATTTATGTCACTATTCCCATGTGGAAATTAGTCAGTAAAATAAATATTTGCAGGACCAGAGAGAGATGGAGCTGCCTCGCAGAGCTTTCACTCTGCAAGAATAGGAAAGGGGTGAAGGAGGAGACAACCAGGTATTTCCAGGTGTAAACTTGTTAACAAACAACATTTTTTTCCACTTACAATTAAAAATTTAATCTCATGGAAGACCAGGCTAGAGTCTGGGTAACCTCAGTACTTTCATATGTCCAAAGCATTTCCATTCATGTAATGCATAAAGTCCTTACAGGTGCCTGTGATGCTGTAACTCTGAATGCCACATCTTAGTAACTTTCCTAGTCTCAATATTGCTTATTTGCCTCTTGAACATGACAAGGTAGACTATATTGCAAGGACAATTTCCTTTAAGAATGAAGTTGTCTTTMTTTGCACACCTGATGCTCTGCAAGAGCCCCACGGATTTCCTTTCAAACACATCTGGGATGAGAATAATTTCAGCCTCACAAAAGCAGCGCTTGGAGAAAGCCTGGGAGCACAGAGTGGAGCAGATCTACCTGGAATCTAGCCTGTGACACTCTGCACACCAGAGCTCAGCCTCCAGCAACCTTCCACAGCAGCAGGAAGCTGGAAGTGGTCCCTGTGGTGCAGTGAGACACTACAGAGGGTCAATCACATCACTGAGGCAAAGAGGATTTGGCAGGTTCCTGATTTTCTGGCTGCTACAAACCTTAGGGAGCAAATTGGGGCAGCCACCAAGTTATAAGTCTGTAAGTTGAAGTGGGGTTTGGAAGAGGGTAGCACTCAGATTCCCAGTGCCTTTTTATGCCCCTTCTTGGGGCAGGATGAGGCCCCTTTGGACGAGCAGGAGCATYGGGCAGGTCCCAAGGCTGTGCTGTGTCTTGTGCTCTTCATTATGCCCAAATTTGTCTGCACTACCTTGCTTCTCACTGTACCAGCCCCAGACTTGTTTAAAAACAAGGCAGCACCATTATCTGCAAGCAGTGTTATCCCTCTGCAATAAATCCTTTTTTTTTTCCTTCCCCCCCCCCCCCCCCCCCCCCCCCCCCAGTCAGGAAAAAGCATGTGGCCACTTTATTTTTATTTCGTTTGTGTTATATCATAAACTCTCATCTTTCACACATCAAAGCCGCACAACAATACACATTGTGCATTCCGAGGCCTTTTTAACAATCATTTTCATGATTCGAGACAGTCTGACATAATTTACAATGGCTCTATTTTAAGCCTGCGGAGGAAACTGCATTGAATGTATCCCATCCTGCACTCTTGGTTCCCATGAACTGCAATCACGTCCCCTGACTTCCACTCGCACCRGGGCCCGCGCTAACCTTCCTGCTCCTCCAGATCCCTGCCCTTGGGAAACTCCAACGCTTGCTGTCATCCCTCCGCTGTTTACCTCTTCACCAGGCTGCTCCCTACCTCACCRACAATGCTCCCATTGTTCCCGGGCCTGATCCTGCCCCATCCACCCGCTTCTCCCCGTCCACATCCCGCACYGACATCCCCGGGACAATTCCTGGGGCGAAGGGTGCAGAATCGGGCCCAAACACAGGAAATTTGCGGTGCGGTAGTTCAGGAAGAATGTTTGTTTCTGTGTATCGGTTACTGTTCCTGCTGGAAACCTTCATTCACGAGGAGAGGCAGGAAAGAAAAGAGAGAAAATCGAAAATAAAGCGAAAAACGAAGAAGCAAAAATACGGAAGAGAGAGGAAAAAGAAAGACAAGAAGGATGAGGAGAGATTATTCTAGTTTCTTGAAAATGCTTGATTTTCTCTTGATCAGTATTTTTGTCCCTTTAAAAAAAATATTTTAGTTACCTATTTAACATAGAAATATTTTTTATTTAATAGAGAACTTTTTATGGTTTATTTGTTGCAGTATGAAACTGATTTTTTTCCATTTTCTCCTATTTTAGCCTAATTGCAGGCATAAGATTTCTGTTCCCACCTCCAGGGTGGGAACCAGGGTACAGAACCAGGCCCCTTACCTTCGCTGTTGAGGTTTTACACAGTGAACTCCCCCTGCTCCCATCATTGATCACAGAAACCAAAATTAAACTGACCAAAATTAAACTGACCAAAATGGTGACCCGAGTGTTCCATCCATAGGTTCACACAAGCTTCATCTTGGATATTATGGATCAACTCCTCTCCATGAATAAAGCAGGACAGACCATAAGCATTTTTCCAGAGAAAAATATCTCAAATGCGTGCATTTCCAAGGATAGGCTACTGTAGAATTAGAAAGAAATCATGTTTTATGAACTTTTGATCTTCTTCCAGGTTGTGTTGAGGGCCTGCTTCTTATTCACATGGCTTTATTAAAATATAAAGCTTTGCACAGGTAGGCTGGAGTGACAAAGGACTAAAAAGAAGGATATTGGCACAGTTTTGGTCTTCCTAAGTCTGGGAAGTTCTCCCTTAAAGAACAGTGGTACATTATTAAACTATTATTCTCCGTTAATACACTCCAAAGTCAACAGAATCAAAAAATATTCTACTCTGGAGAAAAGCAAAAATATGCACTTAAAATTTAAAGATATCCTTACAGACTATTAAGGGAGATGCAAATTAACCATCTGACTAAACGCATTTTATCTCAGTTTTAAATCTAAATTCAACCAATAATGGCAGTTCCATTAAAATACATAAATATTTATTATTATAATCTCAGCAAACAATTAACAGCTGTATGGACAATTTCACCCTTCTGGGCTTTGAAGTTATTTAAAACAATTTAATGAGGTGCTGCTTGCTCCAAGTGCCTCTTGCATTTGACAGGCATTCTATTTAATCCACTGGCTTTAAAGGCTGGCAAAGAAATTTTGGGGCCAGATGGAAGCCCTTGCTCTTTGGAGTAGTCTTCCTCTTGGGGACTGCCACCTGAGGCCTGGGCGTGTCACAGCATCAGTGATGGACACACCTAATGCCACGTGGATTCTGGAGGAGACTTTGTGTCTTAACTGACTGTGCCACCTCCGCCTCCACAGATATTCCCAAAAGCCAGGACTCCTCAGATAAATTTGTTGTAAGATCTACCTCCTTTTCATCACAACTCAAACTTCAGTAGATGGGGGATGGTTATCAACTTTAATTGCTTCCATGTATCAGAGCAACAGAAGCTGGGTTTGATTTCTCCTATTACACCTTATTACACCCTTTAAATCCCAGTGCCATACTTTTAAGCAACTAACTCGTAAGAGAAGCTTCCCTCCTTGCAGCTTTTATTGCTCTACAGACCCCAGGTTTAACACAAACTCCCAATCTGGCTCACAAATTGCAAAAAATTAATCTCATGCCTAYGCACACTCTGTACTGTGATTGTCTCTGGACCCCAAATTAGCCAGCAGTTAAGTTTGCATATTTTCTGCTTATTAAAAAAAATTACTGTAAGTACTATTTAGAATATGTTCAGCCTATTATGGCATGTGGTTTCTATTTGGGGAGGCTGGAGATTTCTGTGAAGGCAGTGAGTAATTACCTTAGTGTTGGTGAGTTTTCACTCAAGCTTGGGCGGTGCACTGTAATAAGAGACAGTTGCCATAAACAGACTGGTACGAGTAAATCATGGTGTGTGGCCTTCTGGTGGAAAGCAGATATCTGCTTTAGGTGACCCTACCTCCCTCTCACGGCTCAGCAAAGCCCACCAAACATGTGCTCTCCAAACCCTTTTGTTCTGCAGTTAGGTGGCTGTTATTTGTAGGTTGCTCAATGGGGTTTCATCCCTCACGCTGCACATGTGAAGAATACCAGGTGCTGTTTTGATTTATCAGAGAAAATAGTTACAAAGGACATTTGAGACATTATTTCACTCATGAGAGGTTCCACTTAAGAGACTTTCATGTACAATGTTGCAATAGACCTACCTGAAGACTCCCCACCTAACCAGAAGCTAATTTTCTTAAGTGTAATCACTTAATCTGCAATCAGCTTTAAAAATTGTTAGTGATGTTTAATATTGGATCTATTTATACGTTTTCCCACTGAAGGAGTCCAAACCAAAAGTATTACTCACCCAATGGCAAGTTACAGATTTTGCTCAAATGAGTTGTTTGAGCCAATACTCCTTCTCTTGAGGAAATGTATTAGCTTGTGGCCAATGCTTTTGACAGGTGTGATGCAGATATTTTGGTAAATTGTTGTTGAGAGCAGCAGAAGATTAAGAGATTTAGCAGACAAGTAGGGGAGATGGTCAGGGTACCTTTCAAGTCACAGCAGGTGTCTGAAAAGGCTGTGATGGAGAGTTGCACTACCAAGAACAATATTTTAAATATTTTTCTGCCTCTGCTTCCCCGGTGAAAGGCAGGGAAAACAACCTGCACCCTTCCCAAGCAGGGTCTGGACCAGCAGCAAACACAACCCATGAGAGGCTGAGGATCCCATATAAGCCCAGCACAGAGTCAGGCTCATGTCTGAGGCAAGTTTTATTGCTGGAGAAGCTGTTAGTGAAGATCTAATAGCTCGACTCAGTCCATAAACCTGGGGCATGCACAGGAGCCTCAGGGAGGACAGCAAGCTGGAACTCACTGCCTCTGAGGTTTGTTTTCCAACTCCAGCCAAGGTCAYGGCATCTGCTGTGGAGACTCTGCAACCCAAAATTAAGTCCTAAAGCAGGAGAAGAGCAGCCAGCTCAGCATGGTGCAGAGCAATGAGGCTGCAGCCACCAAGCCTGGCATGGCTCCTTCTTGCTAAATCCCACTCCTCACTTTGCATCTGYGCATGGAAAAACATCCCAGGGACAACAGGAACCTTTATACAGCGCACAGTGTCTGTCTGAAAAGGAAAATCTCATGAAAAGAACTCTTTGCATTGGACCACAAATTACCCAGAACTCATTTAGTAACTCACAGCCCTTGTGACGTGAGTGGGAAGTTCAAAGGGAGCAGAACACAACCTCCTGCTTCCAGGCTGCGCTGCTTTATGGCAAGAGAAACAACATTTAATCAAAGACTTACGAGACTTTGAAGACTTACATATAAAAGGTTTGACACTGCTGTGGATGTGTTTATGCTGTTTGAGGCCTGAAGAAGTGGCAAAGGTTTTGCCACACTCTGGACAAGCGTGAGCACGAGCCCCCACATGCTGGGAACGAATGTGCCTCTGAAGGTTGCTGGGGTCCGTGAAAACCTGCTAGGAAATGAGTACTGATTAACCAAGAAACTTGACTGCAGAAGAAGCCAGTTATTACAAGAGTCTTTTAAAATTCAAACCTTGGAGCTATTTAGGGGAGTATTCTAAGATTAAAACCCTCACTAATGSCCAGCAACAGGAGCTGTGCCTGCAGGATGGGGCCTCAGTTTCCCAGGATCAGCCAAGTATCGGGTGGGTCTGTTAACCCCTTTGCAGCAGAGGCATTTGACTTTGCCATTAGAAACTGCATATTTGAGGTCAGGGACTTCATGGAAAAYGAGTGAAAATGTGGCTGCTTGAAACCTCTGAGCATTACTGCAATAGAAATATTTTGTATTGGCACCTGAGTGTGTGACAGCGAGTGATCCTGTACACAACACAGTGCTGGAAAACAGGGCTTGGTTGCATCTTACAAGTGTCAGCTCAATAGGAAATTCCCATTATTGCAGCAAATCTACCTAAAAACAAGTAAGTCCTCATATAAAATGCCCAAGMTTTGGGAATCTGATAAAAAGCAACGCAGAGCACCACATCCTATACAAACAATCCACACAGCAAGCCCGGTGCTGGGAAGTGATGGAGGTGCTCTAGAGATGAGAGTTGTGCTCACTTAGTGCAGCTGGGGTGCATTGCTCTTCTTTATTTTTGATTTCTATTGCAGTAGTGTCTGAAGTTTCTGGTCCCAGCAGCTGGGACACAGCCGAGGGAACTCTCTGCCCAGCATTTCCCTGGGGTTTCTTGCCCCTCATTGACCCTTTCACACCCCACCAATCCTTGCAAGGAGCCAAGCCCAGAGCTCAAGGATGCTCAGCATCCTGCATCAGCACCCACTTCAGACTCCACAGCCATTTCCAAATCACAAGGGGTGGAAAAATCACAGATTTATAAAGTAGAAGTGTAAACCCTTGAGAAACCACATGAAGCATGGCAGAAGCCCTGCTCCCTCCTGTATCCCAGCCCGGGGCATCCCCACTTCCATGCTCCTGTGCATCCAGCAGCACAAGAAGTGCCAGGCAGCCCACAAATTCACTGTACCTTGGCACAGTTCTCACACTCGTAGTGCTTCCCGCTGTCATGAGACATTTGGTGACGTATCAAGTTGGACTTCCAGTTGAAGGCTTTGGGGCACTGGTCACACTTGTACTCCCTCTCCTCACTGTGTGACAGCATGTGCTTCTCCAGGCTGTGGAAACAGGAACAGGGCTCAACAAAATGTGGGTTTATAGGAAGAGGAGAGAGCAGAGTACATAGTTACAGCCAAAAAAAAAAAAAAAAAAGAGCCCCAAAGGCCCAATCCTGACAGAAACAAGTCCTGTGAGTACCAGGCTCACTCCAGCCAGCAGGCAGAACCTTCTCCTCCCCACCAGAATAACACATCCTCTCATGTTTTGCCAGGCCACTTGCAAATGCTCCAGGAGATGCTGCTGCCATCGCTCCCCAAGGAGGTTATTTCATACACCTCTCAGTATTTCACTCTGGTAATTCTTCCCTGCAGTCTGAATTATTTCTACCTTACGACTTTCCCTCTAAACACACCTTGGATGCCACCACCTGCTATAAATCCAGTCCTCTGATGGGAGTCAATTTTTCTTACAGCAGGAGTAGATGAGGAATAACTCCTCTGGAGTAGGACAGGATGAGTTTAAGAAGCCTCTAGATCAGGAACACTACAACTGAAGTTATTCTTGATGATTATTATTAACTGTGTGCAATTATGTGGTTGTGTAGTCATTCATTTCTTAGTTGTTTATTCAGTATGTTAGTAGGGTAATCAATGTCCCCCTTATTTTTGTTGCATGTCTTTGAATTAATTTTTGTCTCTGAACTTTTATCATTCATTTGTAGCAAATATGTATGTTTAAACACCTGTATTGCTTGGTCACATACAGAGTCATAACTCACACCACTTCTTGAGGAAGGGTCACTACATAATGCAGGAGTGGATGCACTGAAGAGCCATTGGAAACTGGGATTTTTAGCCTGGAATGCCTAACTCAACAACCTGTTCTCACATGAAGCTCCCACTGATCTTTGCTGGATCAGTGACAAAACCTGCTGGGGTTACAGTGCCATGTGTGTTGTGTAGCCCAAATAGCAACCTCTGYTCTCAGCCACAGGTAATGGAAATGCTTTCACTCTGCAGATACCCTTCTAGCCCTTTTCTTCCTTAGGCTGAAAAAAATAATTCTGGCTTCTCCTCCTAATACTTTTGCAACAATTGACTCTCCATCATGCACTAGTAAACAGATTTGCCATAACACCTGGAGAGATTCTTGTCCCTGGCTCTGGCAGCAGTCCCCTGACTCTGCCGTGGCTCCGTGACCGGCACTGGGCACTCCTGGACCCAACACCCCCATCCTCCTGCTCACCTATTTCTCCATGCAATTACTCACACCCTCAAGCATGGCTCATTTGGGCCTTTTGCTTTATATGATCTGGATACAGCACACTTTGGCACTTTTTTGCTGTGAACTGTCTGTGTGGTGTATGAGCCTTTCAATAATTCAAGAGTTCAGAGAACGCCTGCATTYGCTCCCATTTTTCACTCCTCCTCACAGTACTGCCCATCTATTTATGATGACTCGTTCTTTGTTTTCTGCCCTTTCTCTTCAATATTTAATATTTTAAGCTAAATTTACATTTCCTCAACGATTCCCATATGTTAGATATCGTCCTCTGGTTCACAGGAAGAAAAGAACCTTAACAGTGAATAACTCCCAACATCCAAAAACCTCACAGACCAGAGGCCTGCCTCACCCAAGCTGCTGGAAGTCCTTCTGACTTGATCTGCSTCCATCAGCCCCTTGGAATCAATCCCTCAGACTGAAAATCAGACACGTGGAGCCACACACTGCCCAACACCAGCCAGTGAACAAGACCTTGTGACTGCACAGATTCCTGCTGGTCAGCCCCGCTGACCTCCACGGGGAGTGATGTTTGGCATATCAGGTTTTAATTTCAGTGTCATTAATTTAGTCCAAGTGTAAGGATCAGGTCACATGATCCACTGATCTGAGACACCCCACATGATGCTGGGGCACCTCCACTCCGTCAAGAGGAGCAAAGGAGTGTCTCTGCTTAGGGAGAGAGGGCTCCATCTTGCAGAACCAGCACCTGGAGCATCCAGGAGCAAGTATCCAAAGGGACCTGCCCTGGGAGTGCAGAAATCCACGCTAAGCTCCAACAGACACCACGACACACTGAATCTAACGAGGATTTCAGTGAAACACACAAAATACTCTACACTGACAAGTCAGCATTTAAGGGGCAGATGATGATTAAGCCAAGCAAGCAAACACTGCTGTGCTGAAAAAGGGCAGTTCACAGTCACTTTGGCTGCGCCCACACAATGTGGAGAGGAACGAAGACACTGTGGAGTGTGGGAATGGTCCTACAGACTCCGACTGACACCAAGAGATCCTGGCTATCAACCAGCTTCCTACAAAATGCACTGCCCCACTGGAGCTCAGTGGAGGATTTGGCCCAGGATTTTGCTATTGAGATATCTCAACATTACTATCAAACCTGGCTGAGGTTAACCTTTCTCCTGTCAAGAAATCACCAAAATGTGAATCTGTGAGGGATGTGYCACAGAAGGTCCTGTGTACTCTCAGTATCTTTCAGTAATTTGCAAAATTTGCTGTTAATCTGCATGGCAATATTGTATTTTAAGTAATCACAGAAATTATARTGACACAAAAGCTGCACTATTTACATTCTATGTGTATTTTGGGTACATATGCACACAGGTCTATCTGTTTTAACAGAGAGACAAATTTAAGAAAACAACCAATCCTGGTGTTTCCTAACTGTATGGCTATAAATAAATACTAACATATAGACATATTTMTTAACATCTAGAACCTGGCTCTAACTRAAAYGACTTGTTTGCAAAGACAAAACTGATAACATTAGTGAGCACCACTCAGAGATGTACCAAATTATTTCTACCTAAAAACAAGGAGCCCAGACCTTAGCTGATGTGAAGTAGAACCACTCCAGTGATTGCACTGCAACCAGCCCAATTCATGCCAGCTACAGATCTGATYAGCAAAAGATCCAGTTCTTAATTTAAAATCCTCACTAGGGACTTCAAGTACAAACCCCAAATTTCTGGTTTACTTAGACTCTATTGCTTTTTATACCATAAAACACTGGCATAGAAACCCTGCTCAACTTCATCTTTGGTTTCTGTAGAAGGTGAGCATACCAGGTTCTGCCCCGCTGATGCCCTGCATGATCCARCTGAAGCCATTCCAGCATTTTCCCCACTGAAACCCCGTTTTAAGCACCTCCTCCTACCTTTGTAAGTCTGGGAAGACTTGGTCACACTCTTTACACTCCTGGATTTCGTGCACGTCCTGAAGGTCGCTCTCATTCTCAAGCTTCTTCTGGAAGTCCTCCTCCACCATGGAGAAGGCGGAGTGAGGGGTGCTGCAGGGGAACTTCTGGTGGTCCACCAGCTCAGCCTTGGACTCAAAGAGCTGGTCACAGTCCTCGCAGCGGTACTGGCGCTCCTCTGGAACGCAAAGGGGTTGGGCACACGGACACCACATCAGTTTCCACTCATTTCTAACCACCACCCCACCAGGAGCTGGATGACAGTGTGGTTAAACGAATTGCTACTCAGTGAAATAGAGAAGAACCTCAAAAGAAAGCAGGATTCCTAAGAATGCTTTATAATAATGMTTTAATTCCATGTGAACTGCCTGGGTGACATCCAATAGGAATCTCAAATGCTGGCTTAGGACAAAAGTCAGTGTGTTTAAATACCATCCCAAATGGAATTATACAGGGTCTAAGGTAGATATCCAGCAGAGGCTGCCGGTCTCTGCATTTCTGAATGAAAGAGATTGACTCAGACACAAACATTAGCATCTAAAATAGCCAAAAGGGTGTTTAAATAGAGGTTTTAAAGCCTCTTCATTTTCATCACTGTCCTTCTGCAGCACCCAACCCTGTTCAAAGCCAGAGACACATGAAGCTAAATTCCTTGCTTTAAATTCTATAAAATCAGTCATAATTTCTTACTGAAAAGTGTAGAATATCACGAGAGTGTTACTTTGGAGTGAATACTGCACTCCAAAAATTAGTAATTCCTGTAAAAGAATAGAAAATTAAMAAAAACCCCAAACTTGGAGAAGAGCATCCCAAGAGGTTTTTTTTTCTGCTGCATTTTCTACTGTTGGTCCATACAAGAAGCCAGACACCCTGGTTTGGTTCCAGATATAAATGCCCTGAGGCTCTGAGTCAGAAAGGCACTGAGGAGCCTGGCTGGAATCCCCAGTGCATGGTCTTGGTTGCTACTTGACAGTTGAGCARATCCAGAGAAAGTGTCATGGGGCTCTGTTCTTGGCTGTCCAYGAGCAACGTTTTGGCTCAGTCTGCTTCTAAATTAGCCCTGTGGGACATGATCCTGCATGTGACTGCAGAGATTTCCTCTGGTGTCATTTATACAATAGCTAATTGACCATGGGGACCAGGCAGGGAAAACAGTGTGCTGGAAAGGGGGACACCTTTAGCAACAACTAAACAAAATTACCACTGGGGGAAAAAACCCAAACACAAAACTAAACAGGAATTCATGTATAATCCCCAGCTCTTTCTTAAAAGAACAAAAAACATCACTTTAAGTGTACAAGCATTTATAAGAAAGTGCAGACCTTGATACTTCCTGCTCTGGGAAAACCCCTGTGCATTGTCCTTGAATCCCTGAGAATTTGTAAAATGTCCCTGTTGGCATAAACTGCAACCTACTGGGCATCAAGCAGATATCCTACACCCACTGTGGCTGTGTAACCCACTGCCCCATGAGCAGTACAGAAAAAGGAGCTTCTGGAGGTGGGGGACAAATCTGAGCAACAACTCAGGAGTTTTGGAGGCAGAATCTGTGTGTGGGATGAGTAATGGACAAGTGTGAGGAGTAAGAATGGCTGAGACATCCTCTCAGTGACAGCAACATCGACAACCTGAGATTTTCTCTTGACAAGGTAACAGTTGTTTGGCTAAGAGACAAGAAATAACCCATAATCAGAGTCCCTATGTGTCTTGCAGGAGCAGCAGAGCCCTGAGATAAGGACATGGACTGTTTTTCTTCTCTAACAATACTCACAAAACCATCAAGTTTCAATCAGAAGGGCAGAAGGTGGACAAATACAACCACGGTCCAGCTCTCCTCCCTGGCTGCAGTGAAGCCATSCCAGATTTCAACAGAAGAAAAATCTCCCTAAATTTTGTCTTAATTTCAGTGGTACTTTCTGTCAGATGTAGCAGTAAGAAGAGGCTCACCGTGGATGTCCGGAGCCATCGTCTCATGTGAATAATCTTCACTCTTCATGAACAGTAACAGCTCCTCTCCTGGTTCGATATCTGCTACCACTCTGTAGAATATCTGGAAAAAAAMCAGAAAAAACAGAAAAAGAAAGCAACGTGAGCACCACAACAGGCAAAGGGGATCAACCCCTGCTGGTGAGTGTTGCAGACCAAACCCTYGTGGCCAGAGCCTGCCCTGTGCTGGTGCTGCTGCTGGAGAGGTGCTGACTGACCATGGCAGGTCTGCCCCTTCCAGCCCCAAAGCCATTGTGTTTTGGGCTCTCTGAGGATAAAGAGGACGATTGCTTTCAGCAACCTCTGCCGCAAAATGAGCTGTGTAAGSACTGCAAATATCACCAGCAACTCATCTGTTGAGTTACACCAAACCTGTGTAGAGAATAGCCATAAAACTCATCCCTGAGGGATTCTTGTAAGGGAGGGAATTCCTGTTGCACTGGGAAAAAGTATTAAACTAACTTTAGTGCTTGGACTCAATGATCTTACATGTCTTTTCCAACCTTGATGGTTCTATAATTCTAAAGCAGACCCGAAGAGATGCTGCTAGTTAAGCCACAGGCATCCAAACCCCCATTCCGACCATCTACACAGTCCAAAAATCTGTGAGGAGAGAAGCTTGTAAGAACCAGTGCACCCGGTTGTTCCTTAGCTTCAAATGGAAACCAAAGGAAAAATCCATCCTGGATGAAGAAACGCCGTGAGCAGCCCAAGCCGCTGGTGGTGGCCCTGGSCGGTGACACCCTGTCCCCCCACACAGGTGAACCTGGGCTGTGGGAAGGAGCTCCCCGGGGAGGCAGGAGGCTGTGGGGGAGGGAAAAGGGGACACCCTCCCTTGGGTCCASGCACCAGAGGAAGCGCGCGCCAGCACCACGAGACTCTGCCGAAAGGAAATTCCCAAAATCCATCTGGCTGCTTTCTGTCCCAGCAGGAAATGTGAAGAGCACTAAAGAGCTCCACGAAGCAGCTCAAACAAATATTAGTAACTTCCTCGGGCCTTGTTAAACAAAACCACATGACAGCTACGTTTCCTACGCTAAAAAACGATGCTTTTGCGTTTTCTCAGACTGATGCGTTTTTAAAGGGTTTTGCTCCCAAACTCTGCACTCTCATCACTCACTGCAGTGCAAATCACCTCCACTGTTCAAAGTCACCCAGGTATGTTTGTCACAGGCAGGGACAGGTGTCTGGAGGTTCGTGGGTGCTTTCCTGTGCCAGGTCACTCGTGGGCTGTCACCCACCGCGGGTGCTTCCCTTGCCCAGTCGCGCACAGACCGTCTCCCATCGGCAGCCAGCACATACCAGCGTCCTCCAGGAGGTGGCCGTACAGCCTAATCCTTTCTGTCTGCACAAGCYATGCCCACGGATATGGGCTAAGTACCTAAAAATACCGAATTAAGATGCATTTCCTCGGATTTGTTTTTTTTTCATTTCTTCAGCTTGTCCCAACAGCCACTCCGGAGAAGGGTGCAGGGAATGTCGGTGGAGGCTGCCGGGGCAGCTCATCCCACACCCCCATGCTCACCCCTGCCAGGTGACAGAAGTGCTGSCAAAACACACAAGGCACCTGTGCCACAGTCCCCTCTTTGTGCCAAATTTTGCCCATAAAAACCAGGATAAGGAGTTTATGGGCAGTGTGATCTGCCCTCCCTCCTCTTCCACACCACCCTCATCGAACCACCAGCGGGGGCTGCTCCGGCTTCCCATTTGCATCTCTTGTCGAGAGGATTCCAAATTCCACCGAGTATTTTGGAGGCCAAAAGAGTCATGGCAGGGTCTTGTGTGTATCTCCTCATGCAGCCAGGCAAATGCCCGGAACCACAATCCCCTCTGGATCCAGTGCTGCTGCTGGTGCCAAAGGATGCAGGGCTGCTGCTGCCTCTGCGTGCTGGGGATGCACTGGGGAAACACAGCTCCTTTCATCAAAGACTAAAACACATTTAGGTGAAGCCAGCTTTTACCTCCTGCAAATAAACCTGACAACAGTGCCACATCCAGTGACTATTTGCTGCAAGCAATGCTTGGTTTTCCATTTACTACAATAAATGTATCGAAAATTTTCGGATTTTTGATTCCAGAAGTATAATGGCCTCCACATATCTGAAACAAAAGCTGCAGCTGGATCTGTGGAAGATAAGCCCAGTTGCTGGGTGGTTTTGGGTGGAAATAATATGTGGAATAATGGTATGTGCACACTGACTGAAAAGACTTCTGCAGACCTCCCTGTCGGGCTGGAAGCATGAGCAGGACCACCACACAGCCAGGTAGGATTTCCACCATCCCAGAGGGACTGTGCCAAAGGTTCTGCTCTGCCCAGGACTTGCTTCTGCTCCCAGGTTTTGTGTCACAGTCAGGTAAAGGCAGCTGTTCTTCCCAGGTCGGTGGTGCAGCCACACCAAGRAGCGAACAAAACCCACAGCAAAGCCGCCTCTGGTATTTTCCCTGTCCCATCAAAGGTCTTTTGACAGACCTTTTCACCTCTCATCCCAAAGTGAGGACACATGGACTGGGGCATAAAGAGGGTCTTGTTCACAAGCGCTGGGCTGGGGAAGATCTCTTTTCTTGGGSAAGCCCGGGGCGATGCAGCATCTTTCCTGCAGCTGTGGGACAATTCCCTGAACTGGGAGCAAACTGTGCAGAGAGTTGTCTTGTCTGCACTGGTATTTAAAAGTAGCAGAGATGATCAAACTGCCCATCAGAAATTCCCTGGCCAGCTTCTCTACCCCTCAGCAGGGAGATGATATGGAGTGTTCCAGAAAACTCCGTGTTTCAGGTCGAGCGATGTTTCTTTATTTTGCATCTCAGACCTAACATTCTCCAAAACGAGGTCTGAGTGACAGATTTCCTGCTCTGGCATTATTATAATGCTAATTTTAATTATTACTAAAAATAGTTCTTAAAATTTCTGTATGTACAGAAAAAACCCATCTGCACGAATAGTTTATACATCAATTTGTCTTGCAGTGAGAATCTAAAATAAAACGTATTGAAGTTTAAACCGAAACGATTGTGTGGGTAAGTTTTCTGATTTTAAGAGCTGTTCTTATTACTTCACATGAAAAGCTTTTTTCTCACTCTTCCCACCTAAAACCTCGTGGAGTTATCCTGTCTGGGAAAAAGTGAGAAGCCAACTGTTGAAATGAACCACGTTGCCCGAATTTTGAGGCAGCAGCAGCCAAGTGAGGGCAGGCAGGGAGGGAATCCTGCAACCTCCAGATGGGGAACCTCATGAATTCCCCCCAAGCTCCACAGGTCTCCCTTGGGCTGCCCGTGTTTTGTAACAGCAGCACTCCTACCGTGGGCAGTACTTTTTGTTTTAGGAAATGCAAACATAAAGTAAGTGGATTTTTCAATTGCAAAGCCTGAAGATTTCTTGGGCGCAGTCCTGATTCTACTGCAATTAATGAAAGGTTTCAATTTTCCGGCTATCGCTTCTCCAGCTGACTGAGCCTGCACCATTTAACCAACTTTTTTGGGTTAACCTGCTTGAGTGTGCACAAGTCTGCCTTGAGATGGAGCATAGGAAGAGCTTCTGCACAGGAGAGGAACAACCAGAGGAGGGGGRAAAAAAAAAGCAAAGTCCAGATGCACATTTCACATGCCCTGGGATCAGCGGTGTGTGACTGCAGTTTATATAGGAAGAGCAAAATCGGATCCAGATCTGGAAACACTTTCAAAGTTCAGGGGGTCCAAGGTGGGGAGAAGTTGGGGGAGGCCTGGCTCATCAGTCCTCTGTGCCTGCCCACACCGCAGGTCAGAGATCTGTGCTACCGAGCAGAAATAAAAGCTCCCAAACTGCAAAGCCGCAAAGGGAAAGGGGAAGGGGAGAAAAAAAAGGAACACACACAATTTACTTTTAAATGGATGAATAAGGCCTCATTGTTATGAATCCCAGTTTACTTTTCCTGGTCAGGCACTTGAAATTTTATTTATGCTTAATAGACTGCATTTGGCATGTGTAAAGATGACAGAAGCGTGAATTATGAACGACCTTCGACCTATTCAGGAAGTTGTAATAATTGAAATAATAGCGAAACGCGCTCCCCGCGAGCTCGGCTGGGGCCGCGCTCGGCCGCTGAGCCCGGGTGCTTTGAAGAACCCCCRCCATCCCCCTGCCCCTGCCAGCCCCACACTGCCCTGCCTGGACCCCCCTCTGCTCACATCAGYCTCCCCCCAGAACCAGGAGGGGTTAATTGAAGTTAAGGTTTTGGGGGCAAAAGCGACGTTTCAGCCGATGAGCGCGAGCGAAGGCAGGAGCTGCCACGCACACACCCATTGTGCCCCAAAGAGGAGCTGTGCTCCCATGCATCCAACTAAACCCTTTCTGCCTGCCTACAGCTTTGGAAAACATTGCACRTGCCCCAGAGCTGCCTGGGAAATTCAGATTTTAGAGCAGGCGAGAGGTGCTGCTCCAAAAGCCTGCGCTGCTTGTCCTTTAGCCCTCCAGGCCACGTGCTGAACTCACAGCTCCCACCACAGGGAAGGCACCCAGCGATTCTSTCCTGCCCCACACTGGTCCTTCCAGCAGAGAACCCACTCTGCATRGGGTGGTGGGACAGAAGAGAAAACCCCAAAGGTGCATTGCTCCCTGGTGAACCCCACCGGCAACCACAGCACCAACATCCAGCACTCAATGGACCACATTCCATGGGTACCTCTATCCCAAGCAAGGCAGCCTCACCTCCCAGTTCCCTTGGGGAATGTGCCCCAGGAAAGCGGGTGCCTGGAGAGGTGGCATGCAGGCTGCCAACTGGCATCCACCTCCACACTGCTTCGGAGAAAGAGTGGAACTCGCTTGAAAAGTAAAACAAATTAAACGTCCAAAACTAATAATGAGCCTTATGTTCAAGGAGCTTCATGAAAATCAGGAATTACACCCGCCATAAAAATGAGAAGGATGAACAGATACACAACTTCACAGCAAGCTGTAATTAAGAGTTTGAAGGTAAGAAACAAGAAAGAAAAAGGTCCAAATAGCACGGCTTCAATTTTAGCTCCTGAGATGAACAACTTGTGCAGCTGGAGAGCTGTGTGATGAAACCCGAGCCAGGTTCTTTTTGCTATACTCAGGCAAATGATAAATTGAAACAAACTGGAGTTTTTTCAAGGGCTAAGGTAGAGGAGTCCTGCCTGAGAGCTGTACTGGGCCCAAAGAAAACTTCAGCAAAAATCCACAGGCAAAACTCAGCCAGTCTCTGCGTGCGAGTGGCTGYGGGGGCACGAGTGGGAGCCCAGTGGGGAGAGAGGACCCTCTCCTTCCCAGTGCCAAGAGCGTGGGGGAGCACCACAGTGCCTCGGCACCAGGATTGCAAATCCTTCCCTTGTTCATTTCCAAAATGCCCCAAAATCACCAAGCAGGAAGGGCTGGAGGTAGGATGCTCCAGGAATCCCCATTTTTCCACCTTCCAAGGCAAAATGTGCCTCCTGCTCCCCCCAAGCAAGGAGGGAACTGCAGGATGCCTCTCTACAGGGCACCCTCTTCAGCATCTTGGGGGGCTGCAGGCCACGTCTCCAGTGCCACTCAGGTCTTCTTCCATTGTCGCTGAAATTTAGCTCTTGTGAAAGCCCTGGTCCATCCCAGCTGCTCTGGTCCTGCAGAACCTCCTCCTTGGGGGTCACCAACCACCAACCCCAGACCCCAACTCCTGTGCACCCACCTGTTCTCSTGAGCTGATCTAACCACTCAGTTGTCCCCTGGCACTCAGGAACCTTCACTAAGCAACCACACCAATGTCAAGCCAGGTGCAGTCTTGTCCTGGCTCTGTGGCTGCCCATAATCCTCTACACTCTGGCAAGCAGATGAGTAGGAYTTGACAGCTCTCACCACAAAAAAGGCAATTTTGCTTAGAGACAGTGTGTCTTATCACTTCTATTAAACATGGATCATCAATAAAAACCTTATCACTTTGCAGAAATGGCAACAGCTAGTTGCTGGGTTTGGTTTTAAACAACTTAATTTAGGTCACGTCAGGACAGTCCAACAMTGAGAGCGGTAACACCACCAGTGCATCAAATTCCAGATAACACAGGCAGTCGTAGAGCCTGGGCAGGAATTTCACCCCCAGCCTCAGCTCCAACTGCAGCAAGTGGAAAATCACCACTGAGCAGCTCCTCGCTCCACCA
The DNA here is from genome assembly GCA_018881555.1 of Amblyornis subalaris. Lineage (NCBI taxonomy): Eukaryota > Metazoa > Chordata > Aves > Passeriformes > Ptilonorhynchidae > Amblyornis > Amblyornis subalaris. The sequence goes on from JACAXG010000014.1 coordinate 3,727,517, forward strand.
AGCCCCAAGCTGAAACATCCCCGCTCCACTGGAGACAGATTTTCAGTGGGAGCTGGATTAAGCTTTATTTGCTTAATAACCAATAACTCATAGCAAGAATCGTGGCAGAATAGGGCCCTGTATGAGCTCAGCGTGTGTGTGCCCTCCTGACCCACAACAGCCCAAACCTTAATTTCACTCTCTGACAACAAAGCCTCAAAACTATTCCTTAAATACACAACTTTTGCAGGTGGCTGTGCAAGGAGCCCCTGCCCGCCGCGGACGGGGGGCCGCGGCCGTAAAACCTGAAACATGAAGCTGTGCCTGCAGATTAAAAAAGTTTGTAAAACGTGTAAGATGGGATCAGATCTGGTGGAACCTACAGCAGTAGGTTCACTCCTGTAAGTTTATATCACTGACATCAGGCACGTTGTTAAGAGTGTGATACTACTGGTTCTGCTCCCTTTGCAGTGGCACGTACTTGAGTATAAGGCAAGGAAACAAAACACGCACCAAAAAAACCCTCCAAAAACCTATTTCAGCACGCACAGCAAACTAAAACCTCAGTAAAGTGATCTTGAGCCACTCTGAGTTTTCCATGGATAAACCAAGGGGACTCTTCAGGAGCTGCTTTGTTAGGGGGAAAGAGAGCTGGAAGCTCAGGGCAGAGTTTCAGAGCACTGTGGCTGTATCTGTCTGCCAATAATAAGCAAGATAAAAACAATATTTAGGAGTTTTAACTTCAACAGCTACCAGCAATGTTCCTAAAAATAAAAAAAAATTTAAAAGAAAAATTTTATACTTTGAAGGTGACCGTGATGTCAGCCTGGAATGTGTGACAGCCCCTGCCATGCCACTACCACAGTCACTGCTGGATTTGCAACTGCACTTTCATTAACATACGTCTTTAAAAACAATGCTTTTCTGGGCTGATAGCCCTGCCAGAACGCCTAATAGGGCTAATCATTCTGAAGTCATTAAAAAGTTGAASTAATAGATATTTAATGATAACAGAGAAGAGTCGTCCAAGTTAGCAGAAAGTGCTCTAGAATCCTAAACTGACTCTGAGCTGAAAAAACACATTCCAGGGCAAGAACAGTGACAAGAYTCTGTGTAGCTCTGCACACACTGTAGTCTCTTTGGGGAAAAGAAAGAAACAGAGTGCCCTGTTGGTGGAATTTCATTATTCATACACACCTTGAATTACATACGTTCAGGTTAGATTGGGTATGACAGGAGATAATAGGAAGACAGCAAGAAGAAATCCTAGATCGACCTCATTTGAAATTGAAAAAAAATTAATAAAAAAATGCAGCTTTTAAACCCTACTCCAGCTGCAATCAAATGAAACATGAGTTGCATCCAGCGTGCGTGTTTTGACTGCATCCCACCATTATCAAGCTGTTCATCTCAGCAAAGCTCATTTATACAGTCATAAGAAAGAGCCCAGGCCTTTTGTAAAGTTGATCCTAAGTGATGAAACCTAACCTCAGCCGTGAGTCAGGGGGTGGGGTGGTATGTCTCTGAAAAAACTCTAACAGAGAAAACGACAAAAAATGTTTTTCTTTCACTCTTTTTGTTAAGTACAGCAGGTAGAACGTAGCAGAGCGACCAGATTACACACAGCCCCGAGTTCATCTCAATCCTGCCTCGAGCAGTCTGGGAACCATACCTGTCTGTCAGTCAAGCTTGAATTTAGCAGTATAAACTTGTGGGCAGCATGAGACYGGGAGCGCTGGCAGGATCTTTTACCTTCTCAGGTAGAGCCCAATGTTTGCTTGTGAATTTTACAGATGAGTTGAAGCAATTAGAGGTGAACAATTACTGCTGATCGAGTGTCTGCACCTCGGGAGCGAGCGGCGTCTCCGCAGTGGGGATGCTTCCCGTGCAGCCAGGGCTGCTGAGGTGCTTTGTACTCCTGGGGGACGCAGGCAGAATTGGGGTGTCCCCYCACCCCTGCACTCAGCACTGGCTGTGGCCCCAGCTGAGCTGGTGTCTCCTGTACCAGCTGGGCTGCATCGCCTCTGCYCTCCAGCTCCAGCTACAACCACTGACACACGTCCTCAGCTTCACCTTATTTTTATTTTCCCTTTTTCTCCCTTCTTTTTCATTTTTTTCCCTCCTTTTTTTCCAGGAGCTACCRAGGCTGAGTGACCCCAGGCAGCCCCACATAGTCTATATGTGCACACTCAGTCCTGACTTGCATTTGTCACTCCTCGTACACGCACACGTTTGGCCATGTAACGTCCATTTCCCAGTTTGCCTTCCCATTATATTTTATATTACCTCTGGTGAGCTTGTGCCAGAAGAAAGCAGAAGGAGGAGCTGTTAGAAAGACTTTCTTGCTTTAAGATTCGAGAGCACATTTTTAGCATTAACTTTTTAGGCTCTGGTCATAAAACGTTGGAGTACGCGGACGATTTTGTGGGTAAATGTGCAGMGTTTCCAGAGGGCCAAATGAACAACAATCTCTTGCTGACAGCACCCAGATCACAACATGCTACTTGAAAGACAACCAAATCTTAATTTGCAAATCTCAGCAACAAAAAGCTATAAAAATATGGAATTATGAACAGCACGATACTGTGCAAAATAAATAACAAGTCTCCAGTGAATGAAGGGAATTACTGGCAGCAGTACAGCCACCATTACCAAATGTCAGAAAYGTAAACAGTAAAAAGAGAGAAAGTTAAAAGCGCCATAACTTTCCTTCCAAAAACGTCCAGGCGCGGGTGCGTGTCTGCGTTCAGAGGGAGATGCTGATGGCTCAGCCTCGCCTGCATTTCCAGCTGCAGATCCCCAGCACCAGCCCAAAGACAGTGAGTTGCTTTGACCAACGCACGTGATTCCACTTCAGATCTTTTCTACCCACAACAGCTCCTACTAAACGTAAAATACGTGAATTTGCTGTTTCAATTAATCTGCACGGTTTCCTTTTCCTATCGCTGTTCCATAAATGCTCTGCACTGAGAGAATTCATCGTTTTTCAGCATAAAGCAYGTTTCAACTTGGAAAACGTAACTTGCATTTCCTAATAACCTTTATGGTTTCTTTAGCTAAACCAGCTGCTGTATAAAAAAGAAATTATCTCTCGGTCCACTGGCTCATTCCATGCTATATGTTCTCTGGGCTGAACTGTAAAAGTTTAAAATCAARAAGATTTTCTCTCACAGTTTCTGAGAAAGTTATTTAAACCAGTTTTAATCAACCATCTCACATGAGTGAAATACGTAGCACTGGGCTGGAAATAGCAGGCTTTCTCACATTCATTTCCTATATGTAAGGAATTTGATTAGAAAGAATGATTTCTAATTGAAGCTTTGTGTCTGGTTKTGATTCTTCTTTCAATACTGTCAAGGCAATTAAATCAGCTAAAGATAATCTTTAACATTCACCTGATGCAGTTAATTAAGTGGTGAAAAATGAAACACTGATTAAATGAATCGAATCCTACATTGCAGGTAGCAAAGTTTAAATTGGAAACAAGAATTCACAATCAGTTGTTGCTTTGCTATTTTAGATATTTTACTTTAAAGAAGCAAAGCTTCCTCAACCTAACTTCGCCCATTAAAATATTTCATAATGGCATGTGCTATCCGCAGACAAAAGCAAACCCTGATTTAGGAAACACCTAATAATTCATCAGCATAATTGAAAACAAAATGCTTTACTGCCTTCTTCCTCTGCCTATCCCAGYCTTTTTTCCAACACACAAGGATAAACAATGTTTCAGCCCAACAAAGAGTGGATTTAAGTGCAATAAATGAAAAAGAAAACCACCGAAGACCCTAATTCAGCACGTAAGTACTACGAGTTCCAGCAAAGTGTATGGGAAGGCACAATAATATCCATGCACGTGGGCATTCAAATCCAAAGCCTCCCAYATGCAACTGCACTGGTAACGTTATCACTTTTGTGTCTTCCCCTCCACTCTGTCCATTAAATTCATGTTACAGCTCCCGATCAATGCAACAATTTAACGCAGCAACCCAAGTGGACTGGAACAGAAGCCAGAAAACGCTGCTAATTCAAAAGCAGCAAATACTGGCTTTGTATTCCTAAGAAAGCAGTCCAAACTTTTATCAGATACAAGACAAAAAACCATCATTTATGAATTGAACAACAATATGGAAAATAGAAAATTCGTATTTTCTATCGCCCATGATCAAAATGATTCCATTCTGCATTTCAAATCTGTACCTTATCTTTCACCACAACAGCAAACAGGCCAAAAGCTGTTGTGAAATGCTGTTATTTTTTTTCTCCATTGACACCTTAAACTTCCTTTAAAAAGTAAGACCAGAAAGTGAACACCACATACCTGATCACTTATTTGACATGCAACAAGGTTGTGCTGATTGTAGCATCCAGCAAACTTGATATATTTGAGCCAGTTTCCTACATCTGGTTGACTGGCATCTATGCAGAACTTCACATTGCAAAACTCATCCAAGATCTAAAAAGAAGAATACGAAAGAGTAAATCTTTCTGTCGTTGGCTGGGTATTCTAATCCAAAGATGAATCACAGGTTTCCAGATAAACAAATAGATAATAACAATAATAACAATAATGGTATGTTTATTCAGAAATATGCTTCCCTGGTGATATTAATATTTTTTTTTAGGAACAGTCAGAATACATACATAATAATAGAAGAACAATAAATATTCTAAAAAATGTCTTGACAAATATTTACATGTAATTGAAATGTTGTCTAATTATTGCTACGAAACACTATGTTAATTTAAGAGCGATCTGATTTACTATGCATTCATCAATTACTGTGTTGGAAATTACGATTTTTGTTGAATATGATTCTGAAAGGAATATAGCAAAAAATATTAAAATAGATGATGTTGACTTCGTTTAAGGTTTCTGTTTTGTTTCAGGATTTATGTGGTTCGCAGCACTCATTTAGAATTTTCATATTTGTTTCTCTGAATCAAACTTTATCTGGTAGGCAGAGTTATTTATCTTGTTTTAATATTACACTTCCCGAACAGTCCTGTGCAACACTTAAATCCCTCCCCTCAATCGAAGCAAATAACACAACTCCTTATGTCAAAATAAAGAGAATAAATGGAAAACAATGTAAACACTCATGCAAACCATGGCAGTATTCAATACACACGAATAAATTGTTCCAATTATGCAGACAATAAACAAATATAATGAGATTGCTCGTGGACAAGCTAAAGAGGATGTTCTATTCTAATATTATGACAAATTACTAATCATTACAGCGGACTGAATAACATTATTTGCAAGCTTCACCATCGGCCTATCCCAAACTTCCCACAGCATCCCAGGGAGCTCACTGCTATATTTTAACTTCTTCGCCTTGGCACCGGCAGCAGCCACCCCATTTTAACAGGAAAATAAAGGCAACAACCTTAAACGCCCCAAACGAAAAGGGAAGGGAGAGGGAGGCTGTGCCCCGCCGGGAAGCGCGCGGACCCGCGGCCGGAGCCGGCGCTGCCGGTGCCCGGTCCCCGGGAGCCCACGGAAGTCCCAGCCCCGGCTCTCGGCGGGCCCGCGCCCGCGCACGGCCGGTCCCTGAACGCGCCCCGCGGGACGCGCTGTCCCCGCGGGGGCTGCCCCGGTCCCCCCCCCCCGCCGCCCCCGGGCCGGGATCGGGCCCGTCCGTGGGGTGGGGGGTGCGGCGGGTGCGCGCAGCCCGCGGGGCTGCCCGGCATCGTCCCGCCGCACCCGCTGTCTCCCCACCTCCAAAACAGAAGGGGGGAAACTTCAACCCCACCCCGGAGCCCCCCAAGCCCCGCGGCCCCGAGCGCCCCGCGGCCGCGCCAGGCGAGCTCGGTCCCCGCGGGCGCGCACGCTGCCCCGCCGCCCGCACCTCCGGCCGCTTCTGGGAAGGGGACGCTAAGTTTTCCCTTTCAGAGAAAGCCCCGAGGAGGGCAGGGGGGTTCAGCCCCCAGTCCCCGGCGCGGCGGAGGAGGGTCTGCCCCGGGGCCGGCGGCGCGGCGGCACCGACGGGGCAATGCGGCCCCGTCCCGCGGGGCCGTGGCAGCGCCGCCGCCGCGCTCGCCGCTCTTACCTTGTGTCGCCGGGAGCCCGCGGGGGCAGGGAGGGGGGAGAGGGACAAATATCCTTCAGGCGGCTGGAAGCAACATCTCGGCGTTAAACGCGGGCGGAGGCCGCGGCCGTCGGGGTCCGGGGCAGCGGCGGGCGCGGCGCGGGGCGCTCCACCATGTGCGGGGGGCGGCGGGGCCCGGGCGGGGGCTGCCGGCCCCGGAGGGCTCAGCCGCGGCGGGGCTCGGCGGGTTCCTGCCGGCTCGCCATCACCGTCCCCTTTCGGCCCCTCCTGGTCTTATCGGCTGGCTTTGGGGGAGTGTGTGCGAAGAAAGTTATCGGGGAAGGGGGAGGAAGGGGGAAAAAACCCCCACGACCCAAAACCCACACAAGCCTCTTCGGGAGAAGGAAGAGGAAAAAAAAAAAAAAAAGAGAGAAAAAGAAAAAAAAAACAACAACAAACCCCACCGCACACGGCTCAACAAAACAAACTTCTTTCACTTCTCCGCCGGGGATGGGAGAAAAGTGAGTGCGCGTGGGAGGGCGGACGGGCGGGCGGCTCTCCCCCTCCCCACGCTCGCAGCCTGCCCGCGGCGCTGCTTCCCCGCCGCACCCCCGGGCAGCGCCCGGCCCGGCCCGGCCCGGCGCGGCCCTCTCCGCCCCCCCTCCCCGCCCACCCCGTCGGGCCGTGCCCTCCCGCCGCTCCCCTTTCGGGCACTGTCTCTTTAAAGCGGGGCAGCCCCGGCCGCTCCGGCCGCCTTTCCCCCCCTCCTCCCCGGCCCCCCCGTCCCGGGCGGCGGCGGCGGCGCTCCCGGCGCGCTTAAAGCGACAGCGGCCCCGCGGCCGGGGGTCACCGCCAGGTCGCGGAGGAGCGGCCCCGCCGCGGGGGCTCACCGGCAGCCCGCGGGGGCGGCCCCCGCCAGCCCCCCCAGGACGCATCCCCCGCCCGGGGCCGGCGGCGCGCTGTGCCTCGGGCCCTGGCCGCTCGCCTCTATTTATTCTCCGCCGCCGCTCGCCCCGGTGCCCGCAGCCCCGAGCGCCGTCGCGGCCGCCCCGCAGCGGGGGCTGCGGCGAGCGGGAGCCGCGCCGCGCTCGCCCCGACGGTTGCTCCAGCCGCTCCGGGAGCCGGCGCGCCCGGCGCGTTACCCGAGTTGTTCCCGTCATCGCGTCACTCTGGTTATTAATAACGATTTTTAATGAAATGCAACTTCTTTTTTTTTTTTTTTTTCCCCCGGCCAATTTCCCGACGACCCCGTTCGGTGCTGCGGAACAACCACCACCCCGTTTGCCGGCTCTTCCTAAACGATTATTTTTTTCCCTTTATTTCTTTGGTAACGAATCCCGTGAATGGAGCGGCGGGAGGCTGGGCTCTACCTGCCGGCGAGGGCGGGGGGGCCGGGCCCGCTCCCGCTCCCACCCGCGGGGCAGCGCAGCCCCCCCGGTGCGGGGCTTCCCGGCTCCGCAAACGGACCCGAAATCCAACCGCGCCGCAAACGTCCGCAAAGTTTGGAACAGCCCGAGCTCACTACGGCGACATCCTCGTATATCTGTGTGCTTTGGGAAGAGGGCACGGGAAAAAAAAAAAAAAAAAAGAGGGCTGAGCTGTATATTTTATTGCACCATCCAGAAGTGCCACCCACTTCTTTTTTTTTTTTTTTTAAGTGCAGATATATTTTTCAGACTAAAAGTGAATTTTTCTTGCCTGGGGGGCCAAGARGGGCCGGGGAAGGAGCGCGGGGGGAGGGCGAGAAGCCGGGTGACAGGAGATGCTGATGGATTCGTCTCAGCGGCCCGTTATCTGTGACATTGACCTGTTAGCTCAGATAATGGCTATTGTCCGAGGGAAGAGAGACGGGGAAAAAAATCCGCACGCAGTGATGGTAGGTAGGACAGGAAAAAAAAAACCAAAAAGAAAAAAATCCTTTGTCAATAACCTCAAAAAACCCGGTGGGACATTCCCAGAGTGCCCGGGCCTGGGAACCGGCGCCCGCCCGGTGTGCGGGGCCGTGGGTTCCTGCCCTCCCTCCGCTCCCCATTGTTGGGGATTTTTTGCTTCTTATTTTTTTTTCTCTGTCTCTCTCTCTCTCTCTCTCCCTCTTTTTTTCTTTTTTTTTTTTTTTTTTTTTTTTTTAATTTAGCCATAAATTGGCCCGGCTCGCGCTATGAGCTGTTCTATTTTCTCCCTGTCAGGATGAGGGATTTGCTTTATGATGCATTGTGTATTAAATACAAGTAATCTGGGAAACTGATTGCTCGAGCCCATCGGCCTGATCGGAGCCCCCGATAGGGAGCCGGAGCCCCCCTTCCCTCCCCCTGCGCTGCGCCACAAAGGGAGGAAGCGCCGGTGGATAAACAAAGGGGGCTCCCGGTACCGGCGGAGCGGGGCCGGCCCGCACCGGGGCCCGCCCGCAGCGCCGCCCGCCGCCGCTGGGTGGCGCTCGCCGCCGGGACACCGCGGGACGCTCCCCTCTTTGGGGGGAAAACCCCTCTTTTTAGTAATTCCCCTCCACGCAGCGCTCCCAGCGGCTCGGCTGTAACCCAGCGCGGCCAGAGCAGGAGGAGGAGGAGGARGAAGAGCGRGAGGAAGGCACATTCCCCCGAGCCGGAGGGGTGCGCGGCTGAGAGGCGCGGGGGGTCAAGCCTGGCCCCGCCGCCGGTCGGGAGCTGCAGCATCCCGGTCCGGGGATGTGGATACGCACATCAACACACGTCGATGTGTTTCTTCTTTCAAGAGAAAATCTTTTAAACATCTCTTGCCGCCTTTCCCCTCTCCCCCTCGAACGGTTCGGTGGGCGCTTCAAGAGGCCCGAATATTTCCACAGGGTCCCTTTGGCAATTGTTTATTTAAAACAAGTCGCTCTATTAGTGGAGCAGTCAGGAGTTAGTACTCCAGTCTGCTAGTAATTCCCACCAGGCTGTAAACTGATGCCTCTTTTAAGCCTTTAACTTCATGGTCGTCCCAGAAGTAAAAGTTCTTCTAATGGAGACCCTATGGGCATCGTGCATTCCAGCACATCATTAAAGCAAAGCAAAGCAGCTCGGCCACAGCCAGATGAAATAACGGCACTGTCCACGTTTAATGGGCTTCCTGGGGCCAAACGCTGCCGAGGACAATGGGGGAAAATCAGACAAGTCACTGGCGATGTTTTAAATACCGTAAATGTTCGTATTAGGCTTAATATTATCCTTTCGTTTGTAGACAAGCCGCTTCACAACCGCCTTTTTGAGTGGGGTTTAGTGTTATGTATCTCAAGGTGACTAAACACAACATTGAGCATCCTGACTAACACCGCGGTGAGTGTTTGAAACACCGGGTGAGTGCATTAACGTGGAGAGAGAAAGGAAAAGCAAAGTGAAACAAACACGCAGAAAACAACAGCCTTCCGACATATCCCAATGCTCCAGGACAGACCCGGGAAACGACGACAATAGGGAAAGGCAGCACAGTTTCTGCACGTCARTTCCTCCCACCCTGTGTTGTGGATATCAACTTGAAAAAAAAATAATAAAATGAGGTGAAAGCACAAGTGTTGCTGCCGATTTCAGGGGGAAGAGTCAGATAACTTCCAGCCCTYGATGGAGGAGTGGGGTGGGCATTCCGTGCCCCCCACATCGGTGCCCTGTCCCTGCCGCCCCTCCTGCCCTCACACACCGCTGGGCTCATCCCTCCCAGCCAAAAGGCAGTTTTCGAGTGAGGGAGAGGAGGAGAAAATTAAAGGTAAAAAAAATGTAAATAAAAAATTTCCCTTGGTCTGGAAATGGGCCCAACTGAAAGCATGTTAATCTCCACCTCAGTAATTTGGTTCTCCTGGAGAAGACAGAAGCCCTGCTGCTGTGCCCTGCACTTCATAAATCACGTCTTTATGTGGACAAGGTCAGGGCACCTAACAGCTCAGACATGGGCCTTTGCAGTGGCTCGGAGGGCTCCGGCATGTTTATTCTCTCGCACAGATCTCTGAGGAGCAGTCCAGCACGCTTCTAATTACTTTTGATTATTTTCATTTGCTCGGGTCAGACTGGCTTTGCCGGCACTGCTGGAGGGTGGGTTTCCTCCCCCCAGCCCGGCTGTGGGATGCAGGGGGATCAGCGCTCTGCCGTGCCCCGCACCCCCTTCCCCAGGGCAGTGCAGGGCTCTGGGGATCCCTGGCGCTCATCCTGCCGGTGGAGGGGGTCCCCGTTTGGCAGAAAAGCCTGGAAGCTCCAGCTGAGTCAAGGACCCCCACAGCTGCCCTCCCCCCCTCCACAGCCAGGCAGAGCAGGACATTTACCAGTGTGAAACGAGGAGTGTGCAGAAAAACACACACYCCCCACTGAAAATACCCACTGCCTTCAGGGAAAAAATATAAACGACCCCACATCCTTGCAAAAAAGTTACAGTGATGCATGTGCAGGCAATAAAAAAGTTGAAGGACCTCTGCAATTCCTGTGGGGACAGAGCYGTGCTCGGGGAGCCGCGCAGCACTCGCAGCCCCAGCCGTGCACACAGGCAGAGCACGTGTAGGTCTGCRCTCCCCAGCACAATCCGTCGGGAATGCATGGTGCTCACGCAGGGTGGATACGTGGTAGGGACACGTGAGTGGTGCCCTGGCAGTGTTGGGGTCCAGGTGTGGGTGAAGCCATTCCCATGCTCCCACAAGTGCTGCTGCACTGCCTCTCATGGTCTCTAACAGCACAATGCTGCTACTGGCAGAAGCCAAACTACCCAACTAGTGAGCAGAAATGCTCCACTTTTTCTCTCCCATTAAAATCTGGGCTCTAAAATAGCATGACCTGAGCTTGACAGTCCAACCCCATATTCTCATCCTGGGGTGACTGATCCCAGCAGACTTGCTGCCCTCGTGCCCTGCACCCACATGTGCCAGCGGCTCCATCACATCCCGATGGTGAGGCTGGGTATGGGTACCATCGTGGCTGATGGAAGAGGGGAAACTTCCTGAGCAGGGGCTGCCCCGTGGGAAGGAGTTTTCTGGCAGACACCGAGCTGTGACACTGGATTTTGAGCCTGAATATTTTTGGATATTGGGCATTACTGCAAACCAGGAGGAGATTTACCTGCTCCCTCAATAAGGAAGATGCAAAAGTGGGTCAGTGACTTGTACCTGGCTGTCTGGGTGATTTTGCTCCTGTCTTGGGGAGAAAACCCTGCGGACAGTCCCCTTTCTCGTGGCAGGACAAGATCTTTGCCTTATTGCRAACACACCCTGGCCCTCACAACACACCCCAAAATTTGATGCTGAGGGATGCAGTGCTGCTTGCCCACCCTGCTGCTGTGAGCAAACTCCTTGCAACGCTTTCCTCCTCCAAACCTTTCCCCAGCTTTCCCTGCCAAGGCACATGCTCTGGCACCGGGTGCTGAGGACTGTTGCTGTTTCCCTTTGGAGTGTTCATTACTTCCATTACTGAAGAGTCTGGAAGCCTCCAAATCCAGCCTGGGCCATTTTCACACTCAGGGTTACCGTGCCCACAGGGTGAGACAGTCCCTGCTGGGCAAGTCTGGCACAAATTTGGCTACGATAAAAGTCTGGGGAGAAACACGCATTAACCAGCACGTCTTAGCACCTACCAGAGACAGAGCAAGGCAAGGCAAGGCTGACTGATGTGAGTGTTGGCCTCCTGTCCACCCAAAAGCTGTGTTTTCCTGTGCTTCACCTTTCTCATGTTTTGAAAGGAGGCCAAAATCTTGGAGAATCTGGGAAATTCCATCAGTGATGCCCTTGTTCTGCATTTCCCCTTGTGCTGGGCAGCCTGGGAGGCTCTTTTCTTTCTTAATCACCCAAAGAGTGAGAGACCTAGAGCATGGCCCTCTACATACTGCCAAYATGAGCAAAAAACCACCTCCTTGGGGATTCTTTTATCACTCTCTCATTCATTCTTGCTGAAATACAACTGAACACTCCCCACAATTTGGTCATCCGGAGATGGGGCAGTGGGACACATGGAGCCCTCCCATCTGATATAGCCACTGCTTCTCTGCCTGAGAACACCACCTTTTGCAGAAGCTRCTCTAAAAATGGCAAATCCCTAAAAAACATTCCCTGAGAAGGCATCATATCCAGGAGGTAGGATGCACAGTGTAAGGATTTCGCGTACTTCCTTTGTATGTGCATAAGAATTCAACAAGGTTCCATTGACTCCCCATGTCTTCCAAATTTTTTATTTTCAAGTCTTTTCATTTGACAAATAATATGAGGGCCTGCTTTGGAAGACTTTTTCCAGCCCCAAAGCCCTGATGGCATTTGAGCCAYGCAAGAAAAATGTATGGCAACAAGTCCTGGGGAACCATTTGGGTTTAGGCACTATCCAGAATCTGACAACAGAATCTGCAGACCAAAAGGATGGAAAAGAGAATGTGGAAGCAGGGAAAATGCCAGGCCGAAAGAGACTGAAAGGGTTAAACAACAGAACTTCACACAACAAGAATTAATGTGATGCATAACAGGTAATTCTATTTTAATAATCAATTTTAGGAGTGACTGGCTATTTTCAAAGCATTCCTATTGTAGCCAGAGTTTTAACTAGGCGTAYGAGAGTGGGCATAAACACCTGTGGACTTTATAAGAGTAAGAAGCAATTTATCACCCAATAAAAAGTCAAACACTCATTTTAAAATTTTCAGGTTCGCATTTGCCATTTTAAATGTCACATGTGTGGATGGTTCTAGGGGAGGTTCAGAAGAAGAGGATGCACATCCTACACACAGAAACACACGTGCACACAGCCAACATAACCAGCTCTACAGCAGGGAGGAAAACCTGCCTGAAAGCATCGGTGTTACAGTTTCATCCCTCCTGCGTTTCGTATTAAACCCATTGTGATCATCGACCGGAGTTGTCTGAAACCTGAACTAAATGGGCATTAAGGCAGTTGCCATATGAAATTACTGCCATTCGATTTTCAGATAAACCACAAAACTTGATGAACTAACATTGTTCCAGCTGAATTAACTCATCATCCCCGGGAAGAGAAGGTTGTGGAGGAAAGCGAGGGCTCTAATAGCGATGATTAATCCTCCTCCTGTTGCGAGACACTTGCCTGCAAGTAGAGAGATGCCCTGCTAAAGGCAGGCTGAAGATCCACACTGCCTCCAAAACATTGCTGTCCTGCCAAAACCTGACAGTAGTGTTAAATATTATTTACATGTGGGTAGGAGATGGAGAGTTTTTTGTCATGGGCTTGTTATGAAACTATAAATACGTTAAAATCCCCGTCAACGATTCAAGTCATGCTTGGTAGATAAATCCGAGGACTGAAATTCAGGAATGTTAATTTATTCAGCTGGTGGAGGAACATGCAAAGTTGATCCTTATCCTGTACTCGGGCAACCTCCCTGGGATTAAGCCGAAAAGTATTTGGGCCATGGTGCCCTGTGAGTGGATCAGGCTCCCCACGGCGGGCGGGCAGAGCCCTTCGTGTGCCCCRCCCTGGGTGTGCAAACCAGGGTCCCGAGCAGTAAATGCTTAACTGGCCCCGTGTGTGCAGGGCAGCCCACCTGGGCGTGCAGGAGAAATGCTGCTCCACATAAATTAGTCACACATGGCCAAAGGTGCCTGACGCATTTGGAAAAATCTTACCCCGAGAGCTACCTGGTTTGCACTAAAAAGATTTTGCTCATCGGGAAAATTTGGGGCAGGGAGGGGGGGGAATATATTTGATGCAGGTGTCCAAATAAACCTGTCCTATAACCCATGGATCACAATGGGTTATTAATGAAATAGCTGTGAACATCAGCGTATCCTTGTGGCAGATTTCTTTCATAAATGAGTTGAACATTTTCCAATTTCAGGAAAGTGCTGCTACCTATAAACTTGGAGATTAAGGGCTTTTTCCCCTAAGACTCAGATCCCTCGGGGCACTTGTGTTCTGGCATGCATCCCTTATTTGCCGAAGAAATTTCAAACTTGGTAATTTAGCACCATACTGATAAAACAAAGGGGGAAAGGGAAAAAAAAAAAAAAAGCAGTTGGGCATGCATGTGAAGGAGGAGGGAGGTGAGTGGTACAGCTTCAGGCATTTTTTTCCTGGGGCTTTTTTATCCACAAGTCATACTGCAGATTTTGTGTGAGATTCATAGAGAAAACATTCCCAAGATACAACATATAAGATGCATATCAATCCACAAACTGAGTTTTGCAGATGCAAAATGACCTGCAGAATTTGAAGGAGGATGGAGGCTGTTTTATAACCATTTTTTCCATATAACTTATTTAAGCCCAAGATGTTGGGCTAAATTTGCCACTAGCAGAATTATGAGTATTAGTATTATTAGCATTACAGCAGCACCTAGAGGGCCCAGTGGAAACTGGGACCCTTTGTGGGTAGAAAAACAATAAACATGAGACTCTGCCCTGAAAAGCTTACGGTTGGCATGGATAAGATAAAAAGTGTGCCAGATGGGAAGATTACCATTTTATTTTCACAGATGGAATATGGAATTCTGCTCATGGAGAAGATCGGTGGCAGATCCTCATGCAATATTTTCCCATAACTTTCATTCACTGAGAAACTGCTTTTTACTCCTTTTCTTTGACTGCAATGAACACAAACTCCTTTCTGCCTGCTGGTGCTTACAGCTTCTTATGGATAAATAATGGGAGTCTGCTTGCACTGCCAGTTAAAATAGCTCTGCATGCTTTAATATGGCTCATCTGTAGCAGAAATTCTACTTTATCTCCCTTTTTTTAGCTAGGAAAATATTTTAGCTTTGGAAATGAGCAGTTGATGCTTTGGAACAGCTCTTTAAACATAAGCACGTTGTGCTGATTGGTGCCATAAAATGAAAGCTCCTCCTATAGAAACAGTTTTGGGGAGGATACGTCAAACTCTGCCTTTGACTTTTGTGGCAGAAATGTGAAACGGAGTTCATGATGTCAAGTCTTGTTGCTAGGAGTTCCCCAGCAATCATGCAAGTGCTGAACATAAGATGGATCGCAATCCCCACCAGGCAGAGGGGGAGAGACTGCCCCAACCACTCCACTGTCAGCTCCTAAACCTCACTAAGTGGCTGCAAAAAAGCAGCAGGGAATGAGCATGTGCTCAAGATAAGTTGCAGTTTTTTGGGTCCATAGAAGCAAAACAATTAAGAAAAGATATCTTTCCACCAGGAAGGATTTCAGAGGCTGTATGATCCGTATTGCTGAAAATCCAGTATAGTAAATATGGCACTAAAGGTCATTTCTTTCCCTGCTCTTCCCTGTGCTGGAATCCTCACATGGGGCAAAGCAGGAGATCCACTGGGGTTAAGGAAGTGTTGTAGGATGTATTGGTTGAGGAAGGTGGTCATCTCTGCGGCCTCTTAAAGGAGTCATAGTGAGATCAGGGTGCTCATGTATTCCCCAGGGAAGCACCAGCAGCTCCAAGTCCTGAACACAGCACTGACATGAGAGCAGTGGCTACCTTGGAGCTGAACTGGTGACCACAAGTATTGATGAAGCCCAGGCAAAGTGCCGTTTCCACACGAAATTCCTGCATAGTCCTGGGATCGGACAGGATGCTCAGACCAGACCTGGGCTGTCCCAGGGCTGTAGATGGAGGAGCTGATCCAGCTCCAGACAAAATTCAGTCCTAGATCCCCCCACTGCCTTCAGCTCCAGCACCAGGGGGCTGGAGCACAGTATTTTAATGTTGTATTTGTGAGCCCTCCAGAAATAAACTGGAGCTAGAAACTGTCCTGGCAGGCACAATGAACAGAAGCTCAGAGCAGTTCTGTGTTGCACGAAGGATGTCTGTCAGCTTGGGTGATAAAGTAAGAATATCTGTCACGATATGAATGACCACAGTTTTCCCTAGAGCCTATGGTGCATTTAACAATGCTATAAAAGATGAAAGTGGGAGTTATGAGTGCTCATTAGCACTTCAGAACTACTTAATTCTTAGTTTGTTCTCTAAATTAATCCATGAATTTTGTCTCAAACAGAAAACGGTAGGTTTAGATCGAGGTTGTTGTGGACCAGGAAATACTTCTACAGAAAGAAGAAGCTGAATTGGTTTGAATGATTTATAAAATGTGAGGCTTTAGTTCCAAAATATCATTTATATGCCCAGAAATCTACGCAGTGAATCTAATCCAGCAAAGGAAAATGAATGTTATCAATCCATGAATAAAGATGGGAAGTAATTCTGCAGCGGATTCAGCCTGTGCCTGCCCATGTATGACAAGTAACTGGTCTGAAGCTTTTTTACACGTCTGTTAGGTTTGTATTTACTCTGAGTTTAGGAGACAAAATATGGGAACAAAGAATATGATAATAACCTTGAAGAAAGCAATAATAATGACAGCCACTCACCACACTGAGTTAAGCACATCCTTCCTTCCTTAATGCTTCTACTGATGGGAAAGAGGGAGGAAGGTCAATGCCAGAGGCAAAGACTGACCAAAAACCCCAGAATTCCGGTAAATCCTGTCTTTTTTGATACAGTGCAGCTCCACTGGTTTAAGGGGTACAAAAAGAATAAGATATAAACGGGGTTTATATGAACAGGATACAACAAAGACCTTGTTGACCTGATTTCCAATGAGCCACACAGAGTCTGGTGACCACAGATAATGTTGTTCCAGGTGATTCATTGCAACTCCAGTCAGTAGCCAAGTGTCCAGCAGACACGTCTGAAGTGCAGTGACCTTGGCTTGCGTGAGTGAGGCCAGTAGTAAAAGCAAATGGAAGTTAAAATGAAAGGTGTATATTTTTAGAAGAATTTGTAGTGTTTGGACTCCAGCTTTAGATGGCTCAAGAGTATTTTGTAAGCCAAAAATCTGTTCTTCGGTTCTGGTTTGTTGATTAAATATACTTGTTACCAAGAACTTCAAGCAGGAAAAAATTTGAAAAAGACTTCAACTAAGATATTATCAGCTTCAGCTGCAGCACTGAACAACCAAAACGTAATAGCTCTTCAGATCTCAAGTTATTTCCACTGACTGCCATATAATCAGCATGTTAAATCTGGGCACCTCTTCAGGCACAGTTATTTGTGTGATATATACAGATCGATACCTATTGATTTTATAATTTTGATTCATCTCCATGCAGTGATTCAGTTTCACATCATCTTATTTATCAAGCTTTCCTCCTTACCTTTGCTTCCAAGCCTCCTGACACTTCCAGGCCTCTCAAGGAGGGTCTCACAACAACCACCCCTTTTGCCCCTGCACCCGGTGTCAGTGGGCACACACTTGGTCACATTCCAAAGAATTTTATATTCAAAGAGACGCCACAGGGTACCCAGGGTTGTTAATACCTGAGGATAAAGTTCATAAATCTCCTTTGCTAATGCGATGGCCCCACTGCCCCTGCTGGATCTGGAGTTACTCCCCAACTTTCCAGGGAGTCTTTTCCACCCCAAGGGACCGAGTGCAGACCATGCAGCCGGGTGTTTCTCACCCGGTTGCCATGCCTTCAAACTTCCCTCTGTGCCAGCTGATGAAAACATGAGCGGGACAAAACTTTGCACTGAATATTAAAATTTGTTCTTTTTACCCCTGGAGCCTTTTTGGATCCGTGCTGGCACCTGAAGCCCCTCCCCGCCTCAGCTGCTCCCGCGGACACAGATCGAGCAGAGGAGCTGGCACGAAAAGCCCGACGGTGACTGATGAACAGCGACCTGCTTGACACTCTGGAGGAAACCAACCCCATTGCTGCCACTGACAGGGCGTCAGGGAAATCCTGTTAACCTCATTGCATTGCATATATGCAAATGACAGCAGATTAACAAGCGTCAGCGCCGCCGCCGTTCCCGCTGCGCTCACACCAGCTCGCATCACAACAAATTATGTCTGGACACACAAGAGATGCCCCAAACAGACTAAACCATGATTTAGCAACTCCCTTCTGCCTAAAACTCCAGCTCTATGGGGCAACCCGGGTCTCCACTGGGGTGCCTGCTGCTGGCAGCCTTTCACAGCGCTGTGGTGACAGGATGTGGGGCAAACGTGGTTAGAAACCATCCGCTGAAATTCATGTGATGAATGAATTTAAGGCAAACAGGAAAAACTTCTTTATGTTGAAAATGCCCAACAAAAAGAGCTGATCTCGGTTCCAGTGCAACGCTTTCCAAATGTTTTGGTAGAAGGTGCTGAAGGGAGCTGGGAGGTACTGCATCCGTGAAATGGGAGTTATTAGGGTGGATGCCTTTGGAAGGAAAACAAGAAGGGTTGATGAAGACTAAACATTTCAGGAGTGCCCACATATTACAGCAAGACAGAAGCATGGGCTAATTACAAAATAAGACCTATCACCATGCAAAAATAAATGAGTTCATAARTAGCTTTAGATATCATGTTAAAAGCACCTTTGGGAACAAAAAGATGCCATGCTAAAAACAGGAGATCTAAAGAGCTGTTATTACACATCCATTACGTTTTCTGAGCTGTCGCGTTTACTTTTTGAAGTTCTGTACACACGATACAGCAAGGCAAAACWTTTTATGTACCGTAAGAAATTTGAAACAATGTTTAATGTTCAGAAGATAAAGTTAACAAAACTACACTTCAGTGGCTTTTTTATTTCTCTGTTTTACGACCTTTCAAGAACTTAAGAGCAAAAGGAAACAAGAAGGAAGGATAAGCAACCATACGCTCCCGCTTGCTTTTTTCTACATTGCCGATCAGAGCCCAAGGCAGAAATCACAATAAAAAATGTCTTCTTTTTAATGTCTAAATAGGAGCTGTTGAAACRCTGATGGTACGACGTGTTTCGGGATGGAAAGCATTTGTTCCTCTTGCAGCTATCAACAGTCATATGTTACATGATTTTCCGATTTTTCTCCCTGAARTTACAGAAGCCCATCACGTCTTCACAACCATTTGGAACAGTTTTTCTGCTGTTTCTGCTTTTTCTAAAACCAAAACCAGCTACAACGGTGATTCCCAAGGACTATTTCTACAAGCACCAGGCAATTCAGATTATTCACATTTTCTCTCCGTTCCTTCTAAATATCCTTGGTTACATCTTGGTGACATCGATAGCAATAATTACGGAATTTATTGGGCAGTGATCCCCCCACAGACTTTCATCCTGCAGGCTGCCAAAATGCTCTTGATGCAGCTGCTGTGATCACTGATGTTATAGCACAGACACACACACAAAATCTGCTTTCTAACCCAAGTACCCACTTCAGATTCAAGTTGCTCATTTCCCTTGGAAGGAGGAGGCAACCACAAATACAGAAAAAAAGAGTAAATGTGATGGGAGATTGATGCGTGTTTTAGAGCATGGTGTAGTTCACTAATTTATTGGCCTAATGAAGAAAAAATTGACATCTGAGTGGCATGAGCTACAGCAAAGTTAGCATCCTGCCAAACCTACATTAGATGGAAACAGGTGCTTAGTTTAAACTGTCAAAATCTTCCACAGTAGAACCTCTATGCTACTGGTTAATGGAGGGTCTGGTAGAAAGTAAGGAACTACTTCTGCTGATTTCAGGAGGAAGATGCAAGAGAAATGGCAAGACTACCAGCAATGTTTTATAAAAAGTATATCACAACATATCTTGAATGAGTAATCATTGAACTTTTAAAAAATCCCATAGCCTTAAGGCCTATATTCAAATATATTTTGAACATTTCTTAATGTGTTTTTATGATGTCTGTTATTACTCTCAATGACAGACTTTTCTTTCTTTAAACTAGAACTTTTAATGGGATGTCTTCTATTACAACCCTGCAGATTTACTACCTGTAATTCAGAGGTAAGTCAAAGCAAATCAGAAGGGATTTTAGGTGCTAGACTAGGTACCTGCAATCCAAGTTCATGTGGTCAAATTCATTCCCGGTATAACTTCACTGAACATTTCAGTACTTTTTTACTTGGGAAGAATTTGCACTTGGATGGATTTGTTCCTGGCATAAATTTCAATGCCAGAATAAAATTCAAATACAGCTACTTAGAGTGAAACGCTTTGGCTAAAATCAAATGTATGGGTAAAAAAGATGTCTGAGTGACCTGGGAATAGCCTGTTGGTGTCTTGAAGGATGATATCCATGCAGGATAGATCTRCAGTGTGTCCTTAGGTGATATTATGGCTTCCTACATTATGGCAAAGAGTACAATAATTTGGGGGGTGCCTATAGCAGGGCAGCAAAATGCAGCTCTCCTCTCCTATGTTTAAAGCGGARGGTGTGATGGCAAAAACAGAGAAAAAACCCTGCTTCTTCGGGAGCTAATTCATGATCCTCAGTCTTCTTCCTCTCATTTCATTGGAAAAAATATTCCAAACACTTCTAACAGCAAACTCTACAGGRAGCTTATGATTGAACAGGCAAACARCRYGGGGATGGAGCAGGGAACCACATCCCACCAGGAGCTCACTGGTCATGTAATGGGGATGGTTACTGCACTGGCACTTAGGTGAACATGGAGTTAGTGTATCAGCCTTTCAGAAAAGATCCTTAATGACCCACCATCCCTCTGAAACTTCCCAAATCTGAAAGGACAACTCCGTACACGTAACCGTTACATGGGTTCAACACCGACCCGGGGAAAGTGTCACCTCCTGAATCACAGGGGATGCTTCCAGTAACATCAATATTTTCCATGGAGGTCCCCCAGCAAAAGCCTGCCTTGGCCCAGCCCTGCTTGGAAGGTCTTCCAGGGCTGTAGCACAAGGTGGTATGGCCGGAGGCCAAGTCCAGGCATTATTTTATTTTGTTTTGGTTAGCAGAGTTGATATTTGGTCAAAGGCTCCTAGCTGTGAAACGATGAGAAGCTGCCAATTTCTAAGCTAAATGTTGTACATTCATATCCTGCTACCACTAACTCCATTATGATTAGTCAGGAGTGAACTTAGAAGGTTCAGAAATAACGTTTGGATAAACATCCCCAAATTTTGGATGCTTATCTGAGCCTGACCCAAACCCCCTGAGTATGCAGAACTGAGCTGGAAATCTGGCAAGAATGTTAATTTCCACACTTTTCATTTCTCTCTTGAAGGCTATATTTGCAGTTTAAGATATTTCCTTTAATTGGAATTAGCATAATACATTATTTCCCTATGGTGAGAACAGCTTTTCTGTAGTTACTCTGCCTGTTTGGATTTTGTCCAAGGAAGTACAAAAGGGGATGAAAGTGAACACGAAAATCCAAAGTAAATAAGTGAATCAAACTCTTTAAACCCCACAAATGGGTAGATTCCGCTTAAGGCTTCCCCGAAAATAAACTACTTGGTCCAACCYGAAAATGATGCCCTTCTATTTTAACAGTGCCTCTGTACTGGTGCCAGCCATACCCCTGTCACATACGTTTGGGAAGAATTAATAATTAACAATAATTCATGTTTTGGGGAATTTTGTGCCCCTTCTTTTCTGGGGTATACCACTGCTTCAGATAGCATCTGATTTATTTAATTCCATTAGTTATCAACACCTACAAAAATATTGTGCCAAGTATGTCAAATCTTTGCGGAGCTTGGAGTTGCAATCAATATGTGTTTGACGTTGCAAAATTTATGAGTTATAAGATGCCAACTCCATTCATATACTAAATTCTGTGATATTTTCTGTGCAAATGTAGTATTTAACCAACCAATGGAGCCTTCAGATGAGGGGAACTTCACATTCAGGTTGCACATGGGAGGCCCAACCTGCCATTGAGAACAGCCAGCCTATGCAGGTGTAAATCCAGCTGTTAGACCTGACCTTGCTGCAGACCTTGGGGTGAAGACTCTAAAATGAAAACCTTGCAAATGCTCGAAGTGAGA
This sequence comes from Amblyornis subalaris, assembly GCA_018881555.1. Lineage (NCBI taxonomy): Eukaryota > Metazoa > Chordata > Aves > Passeriformes > Ptilonorhynchidae > Amblyornis > Amblyornis subalaris. Next base: position 3,749,214 of record JACAXG010000014.1, read on the forward strand.
TTCTTTTCAAATTAGCCTCTTTGCAAACCAGCTGGTGATACGAGSTGCATTCGGAAGGACGTGAGTGACCTCAGACCCTTTCCAAACGCGGGGCTGGGAAGGTCGTGTCAGCACCCAGCTGCTCACCCTTCCTCCTGCCACTCTTCCCAAGCACTCCTGGCTCCCCAGGACACAACTAATTATAGCAGCAGCCTGGGCATGTGTGGAGGGACAAGCACGGCACATGGATACATCCACGCACATCCACAGACCCGAATGTTTGCTCACATTTAATAATGACTAAAACAAATAAAAATGRGTATTGACATGAATGCCTGTTACCCAACGCTCCCAGGGAAGAAAAGCAAAGCCAAGTGCTTCCATAAGCACTCAGAAAGAACCCCCTCTGAGCTCGAATCCAGGACACGGCATCAAGACCAGCTTGGGCACTGAAACCTGGTGTTTCCCGGCTCCCTGCTCCTTATCAGGGAGATCTGGGCAAGCTGCCGGGCAGTGTCTGAGGGCTGTGCTGCTCCTCCCTGCCAGCCAGGACAGGGCCRCTTGGGAAAGAAGAAAATGTCATCCAGCCTGAACACAAAGGGCAAGATGGTATCTTGCTGCTGCTGTGGTGAAGTCATGGACTAGGAAAATCTATTTAGCTGTTCCTGGGCAGTCCCCAGGAGGCTGCAGAGCTGGTCTGGTACCAGCCTTGCTCACCTGCCCCAAGGTGCTGTGTGAGACGCTCATGGCTGTGGCATGAAGAGGCTCAGAGTGAGGCTTGGCTCCTGTGCCAGGGACCTCCTGGATCGCTGTGGGAAGGGGGGAATGACACTGCTTACACAGCTGGGAATGTGCCAATATTGAAGATGTCAGTTTGACCAATGGCAACAACCAGGATCATACAGAGAGATGCACTGTAAAGTCACCAGAAACTTGCCCAAAGTGAAGAGCAGAGGCATAAAACATTCCCATCGTGAAATCCTGACTCCAGTGAGGGCAATAGAAGAGCCTTGATTGCCTTTAGACAGAGAGGGCAACAATTCAAGTGTTTGTTTAGCCGCCAGAGAAGGAACATTACTTGGTGTACAGCCCACACTGCTTTGTGATAAACATGTTATAAAACAGATATTTGCACAGAACTCTCACTGCATACAATGGGAAAATCACAGGGAAAGGTGGGGCTAGAAAATGGGTTTATAAAATTATAAAAATGCCACAGAAGAGCACAGGCTGGAGTACAGTGGCAGTTCTGTTCTGGCTCAGCATCCTGAATTTTGTTGTTTCTTCTGCTGTTTCATCTGTCACGTTACCATAATTTTACAGTTGAACTCATCAGCTGGCATTAGCCAGAGTCACCCTGTTTAATAGCACCGTAAAACAAACAGCCCAGAAGAATTTGTCTCTGCAGCCATGTACTTTATAGGGCACAAGTCTGAATAAATATGTAACTGTTCACACCCTTTCAGAAGTGCTAGAGCAGGAACACRCTGAACCCAGAGCACTGATTTATATCTGGAGCAGCACTGACTCCAAAGTACGAGTGAAAATGTAGGTTAGATGGATAGTGGGTGCTACAAAGAGTTATTGCTCTCTCTTTTTACACCTTRGAGAGCTGTGTGGGGTGGGCAAGAGCCCAAAACAAGATAGAAAACAGCCAGCTTGAAYGCATGGACTGGAAACAAAGGACAGTCACAGCTCATCCCACCTGATTGAAAATACCATTCAAAATCATAATGTGTGCTATAAATCAAGATGAAGGGTGGGAGGGTTGTCTCTCAGAAGCATCTCTCTGCTTTCCTGGTAAGGCATGGATCCCTTCCAAAAATACACCAGCTCTGCGTGCAACGCCTGAATGGCCACGTGGAGCTGCACGGCCACTTGCAATGCATGAATTCAATCAGCTGRAAGGACCCACTGAATTTAATTGTGTTAATGAAAAGAAAGTTATGCATCCTCACTGACCACAGGGGGAAAGTCGGCAATTGGTTTGAGATCCTATCTTCTGGATTTCTCCTGCAAGGGCTGGAAGAGCAGAGAGGATTATTTCTGGGCAGCCCTCTAAGGCCCAGCAAGATGAATTTTAATAAATGAGCAAACATACAGGCTATCTGTGTAATTTTTGTATACACACCAAGATTTACTTTGTGAARTTCACATGACAAATAATAATTAGCCATGGCCCTATAAACCCTCATTTCTCAGTGCTCAGTACCAAACCGAAGCAGCCACATGTTTAAAGGGCTTTGCCTCTATTCTTAATGTCAAAAAGCTAAAAAAAGAGTTAATTTGGGGAGGGAATTATTACGGTCAGGTTGCGTGAGATTCACTCTGATGTACTCCAAATGATGTGTTAAATGATGATTTCCAACACAGCCTGTAGCAGAGAGTTTGTTTGGAATGACATTTGTTGTGGCACCAGTGGCCACTACGAAGATGAATTTATATATACACTTAGAGCACCTGCCTGCAGAGGTGTCGAGGAGAAGTTCTGCATGAGCAGATGACAACAGATATTTTGCAAGCACTCRCAAACTGAATTTATGCTCCAAAATAGCAACGAAAAGGTTGTCTGGAGCGCTTTCTCCACTTCTTTCATGAAATGCATGCAGCCACACTCTCAGCTGTTGTTATTAAGCATTACATAGAGATTTCTTCAGCAAATAATGCTCCTTTAGCAAACCAGCCACACTGCTGGTGTTTCTTGCAGCCTGTTTATTTTTAGTCGTGCGGGTTTTGCAGAACTGCTCCTCTTTGCTCCATGATTGTGAACAGTGACATTTATAAATGAATACAAGGTTTGAAATTGTATTCAGACGTATTTAGGCACCAGCATCTRCACAAAAAAAAAGCTCTGATGCTCTGAGATTAGCAGAATATTGATAGAAAGATAACCTAGGCGAAGGCTGAGTAAGGAGCAATGATGGATTTGCCCAGTTTTCTTTCAGCTCTGTGAAGGAACCCTTCCCAGTGAAGTCACTTCTTTACCCTGCAAACATCGAGCTCCGGTTTTACAGCTCTGTGATTTTACATAAATACAACAGTGTCCCTGTCAGGAAACCGATGCCACCTCCCCTGAGGACAGTGATCACAGTCAGAGCTCCTCTGCTGGAGATCCCTTTGTTGTTTGGCCACCAGCTCTCAGGATCAGGACCTTTGTTTTTCACAGGGTTTTGTTCTTCCCTGGGCTACCTTATGGAGCGTATAACCTCTTATCCTCTTATCAGATGAGAGAGGTTTTCCTTTTTTGCAGCACATTTCTTCCTTACCTGCAGATTCACCACCCACTGGGAATGACCTGGGACCTGCTCAGGTTCTTTGAGAGGCCCTCAAGGTCCTGCTCCTCGGGACAAGAGAAGCAGGGTGAGCTCTCCTGATTTCCCCATAGGGCCAGCTCACTGCTTACCTCAAACCCTGGGAAGCCAGCTCAGGAAGCTAATTTGGCAGGAAACTATCGACTTTTTTAAGGTTTGGGTTTTGAGAGTTCCCAATTTGGCTTCTCCTGTGGTGGGACAAGTGCMTGTGCAAGGGTGAGCCGCACCTGGGGAGCAGGGGGGGAACACGGCAGCACCTTCCCTTAAGGACCCATCCACACCCCGCTCTCTTTTGGCCATTCTGCACAACTCCTGGCCTGTCACCTCCTTGCCCTGCTCCAGATGCCTTTCTAATCCTGCCCACATGAGTTTGGGCACTCGTGGCTCCAAATCTCACGTGGCCTGGTACAAACTGCCTTTGCAGGTGAGGGATAGAAGAGACCAAGTCTCCCAATGGACATGGCCCTGACACTGCCCCCGAAACAGACCAAACCTCTGCCGAAAGAGCARCTCTTCTGCCATGCTTGCCTTTCCCTCTCACACATCCCAGATCTGCCATCATCATGCCTAAACAGTTTAYGGACCGCGACCCAGCAGGATGCTTTCCACTGAACTCTTCCCCAGTTTCTAAGGCCTGAGAAGAGGCACCAAGTGAGAAGAGAATCTTTTGCTTTTATGCTAAGACAGCCCTCCTAAAACACCAGCAGTAGCTGGCAGTCCCTGGTGATTCCTATGGGATTTGTATGGCAAGAGAAGCTTCCACCAGTGCACACCATCAAGTGGTTTCCCAAACAACACCCAGCCAGTGGCCTTTATGCTGAAACCATTTGTGTCTGAAATGCCTGCTGGCTTCAGCTCAAATACAAGCCAAAAGAGCAAGCAAGTCTAACTTCCCAAGTGCTGTCTTTGCCTTCAGATGCTTTTTTCTTTACTGGTTTTCCACTGTCTGGCATTTACAATATACCCGCAGAGGTGGAAAGGCTTATATTTACCGCWCTTTCCTATCAAAGCTACTTTAAACTTCAGGCACAGAGCTGTTTCCATTTGGAAATTTTTTTGTACAAGCCATTTACAAGGCCTTTACAAGCCACGGGATGCCAAGACCTCTCCGATTTCTCCAATTTACTGCGAAGGAGTCTAGCTGGCATGAAGAAGGCTCCACCATCCCACCCAAAACTCAGTTGGAGAACACAGTRACTGCTACCTATGGACAGTAAAGCTGCAGAAAGAAAGAGAGAAAGAGGTAGGAACCAGTTTTTTATGCTCCAGAAAGTCATCTTCTCAGGACACACATCTAGCCTGGCTTCTGGCAATTTCTTCAGTTTGTGTGGGATTGATGGCAGAATGAACACGTATTAAGTCCTAAATACATCTGAAAATATATATAAATATATCTCTTAATTACGGTGTAAAACTCTTCAAACTTTGGTACAATTTATTTCTTAGCTTGCTACTGCACTCACTGCTTCTAATTCCATCATCTGGGATGGGACACATAAGTGACCTTCTACTATAGCCCTGGTCAGCAGAGGTTTGGTGCCAGCTTTGCAGCAAGAAATCATCATCTAATGGCCTCAACTAGGGCTGAAAGCCAGAATTTGCTGCCAYTTACTGTTGGCCTGATGTAGTTTCTTGTGCTGTGAGCATCACATGCTACCAAAGCAGAGGCAGCACCAAGCACACAGGAGATTTTTGGGAAACTGGAGAGGATTTGGGTACTCAGTCCAGCTGACTCTTTGGGAATTAAAGAATTAATACCACTTGGAAAGAAATTAAAATGATGCCATAGCGGGGAGAATTGAAGAGAAGTAAGAGGTGGGAGGGCGTTAGGAGCAACAGGGGAAAGGCCAAGGAGGGCCCCTGGAGAGAGCAAACAGGGCTTTCCCGGGGCTGGGCTGGGCCCAGGACCACTTCTGGCTGCACTTGATGGCTTCACAAACACCCAGCACAATACACGAGTGTAACATAAGCCTCGACTCCTCGAGATTAGCCATGGCTGGGAAATAATGTTATCGCTCCCCATTAAACTTCAGGAGCCCTTCAGGAAAAGTCCCCAAAATTCCCACGAGCTTTAAATGAGGGCGAGATTTTCCCCTGGTGTGCCCATCCTCCTTTCCTAGGAGAACTTGTGTTCTGCGTGTCTCACATCTTAGTCCTTGCCCAACCATGCAAGAGCTCAGCCTTTTGCTCAGGAGTTTCACTCTCTATGGAGATGCTCCTTCTTTTTCTTCATCTCCCACTCTCTCCTCTGCTAAAATTAGGGATCTAGGGTTTTCCTGCTGGGTCAAAACCCAACCTCCTTCCTCACAGGGGCTCAGTTTAACTGCACATCACCGTGCCAGACGGGGACTGTTAGTGCCACCCAGTTTCATTAGTTATCAAGGGCTAAAGTTGCACTTCGAACGTTCATCAATCAGTAGGAAAAAATACGCATCGAATTAAAACTCCCAGCAAACTCCAACACCTTAGGGCTTTTTCCTTTTACAAGCAACATTTTCTTCCACTGAAAACAGAACTACTTGTGCAGGTGGTTTTTAAACACAAACAGCTGCTCCATGGAAATGCAGTTGGGGAAAATTATTCAGGGAAAAAAGGCAAAGACAAAGCCATGGGTGTGGAGCAAGAATCCACACTGCCCCAATTCCCAGGGAAATATAGGAAGGGAAGAGAAACCTAAGATATAAACAGTAAGTGGAATTTCCATTGCACTGGTCCCAATAAACGCACTGGTTTTGGGAGAAGGAAAGCAGGATCAAGGGACCAGAGAGAGGCAGTAGGTGTTGCGAGGGAAAACGTGGTGGAGGGTTACAGCTCGTAAAAATCCCTTCATCTTTCAGTGTCAGAACAATRCCCGGGTGTATGTTGGGCTGTGTTATCAGCCAGGGAAGCAGGGCAAGGCTGGGATAAACAGCACCAGACAGCCAGGGGTTTGTGGTCACGATTTGCTCCTGCCTTCCCGGATAGTTCCTCCTTTCTTTCTGCTTCGTTTCTGCCCATCTGTCCGTCTTTTAAAACGTCCTATAGGAGGCAGCTGTTTTTAGCACTGTCATCATAATTTTAATTATGAATACAATGGGTTTTGCCTATACATTATTTATAAAAAGTCTCAGTAGTTGTATTAGAGAGCAGAACTACTGAGATTACAGACAAATATTGCTGCTCTTTCCTTATTCCACTGCTTTGCCTTATAACGTCTCTGAACTCTTCTATCACCTCATTCTTCTAAGCATCCCCCTCCAGCAAAAACTTCACTTTCAGGGAACTTTAGTGTGTGCCATCCCTGTGTAGGGACAAAGTCAACTCCCCTTCCAATAACAGACCACAGAGACAGCCCTTGAAATGCTGCATTTTCTCCAGCCCTGCCCTCCAGACGGAGGAGGCTTTCCCCGCAAACACCCCCGAAGATATTTCACTGGTTTCCTCCCAACTCTCCTTCAAATTCCTCTTTGAATTCATAACGATTAATCTCCTGGTATGCTACAGCTGCTGTCAAGATGACAAGTCTTGGTTTCCTCCTTTCTTATAGTGCATCTATTAATGTTCTCTTTGAAAGGTCCCAAAGCAAGAATCATCTCTGTGCCCTTTATACCTCACCTAGGTCTCCTGGCTTCTTCTGTCCTTGTGGTGAAGCCCCAAAAATGTTTGAGTAAAGACTGAAATAAATAATTCATTAACCTTTTGCACACATAGGAGGGTAATGAACTTAASTAAAATGAGTGAGCCAAGTGCTGCCTTCCTACCTGAGCAAGTGTAATGCCACTGCAATAAGAACCCCAGAGTGTTACCCATTACTTTTCCTGGTGCCAAGATTGTATAAAATGCTTCACGCACAGCCATAAAGATGGAGTCTCCACCTTGGGAACTGCATTCCAGGAAAATCACATGAGCACAGAAGAGGTGCAATGAAAGCCAATCTGATGCTGCTGAAGGCACACATGTAACTTGTTAGTTCCACCATCATTTTTCCCTTTCTCTATACTCTATTGTGTTAATATTCTTTGGAGGCAGGGACTTTGCAGCAGGATAAACTCTTTTATCAAACTGAATCAGACCAGTAGTATCCCAAACTGGGAAGGTCCAAGTGTGAGATATCCCTGGAAGGTGTGCAATGCTTGCAGCAGACAAATCAGTAGGAAAACCTTAAATATTCAGGAGGAACACAGAATATTCAATTGGAATATTAACGTGCTGGTAAAATGATTAAAGTTTGGCATTACACATATTTTCAAATGTACTGACACTTCATTCTCATAAAGACCAGCTCAGTTATGTTTGATTTGTATTCATATCCTATAATGTGAATATATTTGCTCAAAATTGCTCCGTAGTAAATCACCATCACAGAAATAAGCTTATATTTATTCTTAGCATTCATGAATTGCATGGTGTTGGACCACCATATATTTAACACCTCCGAAGAAATCCGACCGCACCTTTTGAAAGCAACACCTTTATATATCATTATGGACATTGTTTCCTTAACAGTTAATCACACACTCTCCAATCACGTGATTTTTACCTTAAGAGAGAAAAATGAATGACTCTACAGCTTGAAATGCAAAGCCCTCTACTTGACCTTTCAATGTGAAAAACCCCGTTGGGCCGGGTCCTGAGGGTGCTGAGCACTCTCACCCACGCACCGAGCACCCTTGGCTTCCTCTGAAGCCGACAGAAGTTGAAGGCATTCAACAACTTGCTGGATCAACCCTGTAATCACTAAAAGCTCTCTCCAGAGTGATATAAATACGGACAGTCACCTCACAGATTTAGTCCAGCATTAGGGTTACTTTAAAACCAAAGCTGTCGGAGAAAATGTTGGATCTATGATATGACTTTGAACCCAGGTCACTAAAATCTTTCCCGACGCAGCATCTTCTTTGGGATTCTTAAGAAAGCTAAACCTGCAAAGACAAATATTATGGCAACAAAAATAAATGCGTGAGTTTTTAACCTTTTCAGGGAAAGTAATTCCTTTATTGGCTGCTGCTAAAACTTCCTACCTTTCTTTCCCTTTTTGTTGTATCTGTGAGTAATTTCTTCAGTCACATTGTTTATAAGAAGTGAAGTTATTCGTAATCATGCCTTAAGAGTATGTACACAAACTGGACATCCTAATAGAGCACTATGTATTAAATTCCTGATTGTTTGACATAAATTCTCTCTCTTTCTTTTACTCAGACAGGAAGCTTCCCATTTATTTACGAATAGGTTAAGACCCTAGTCATGTTCCTAACTGTGTTCCTAAGTGCTAACATATATTAAGTAAATTTAGAGCCTCTTCTGCATAGGAAACAAATTAAACTGGTTAAACATGGAGAAAGACTAAATGTAATCTATCTTTTGTCATGTTTATGATATCGGAACGCATCTTATATGAATGTTCCAATTTGGCTGTTACAGCAGATGGGTTGCTTATGATAAACCACAACTACAGACAGAGAATGTGATAGTATAAATCATAAAGAAGATAAATAACGAAATTCTTTGAAATAACATTGGTTAAATATTTAGACATTTGCTTTCCAAGCTTGCTTGCACATATGAAATAGTATTCTCTACTGATGGAAAGAAATGCTCTCAACAATAATCATATTGGGCCAACTAATAAGGTCTACAGGATTTACTTGCATTTACAGACCTCTTTGGGTGTATATAAAATTTGTGTACACAGGGAAGATATTGGGACTCAAGGGGACAGCCCTGGATGGAAACCTGCATAAAAAGTAAAGACAACCCATGACTTAGCCATTTTTCCTTAGGTCAAGGCACACTGGAGCTCTCCTCTGTGCTTCTTTGTACAAAGTGCACAAGTCTGAGGGAAAAAGTGAAGTCTTGTCTTTAACTTCCCTAATTTATAGCTGGCCTAGCTGAGGTAGGTACCAAACCTCAAAATTATTACCAGGCAGAACTTCAACTTTCCAATTCATAAAAGTCCTAGAGACCTGATTTCTACCAGTAACTTAAGAAGGAAGATTAGTGTGCAAATCCAATGAGGGATACATGCCACTGAGCTTACAACTGCACCAAAGAAAGTAATCCACTCTCAGGGATTTTATTTTTACTGGAAGCTTTACACATTTCAAAGGTGGGTATGAAGTCCAAGTTCTCCTCAGAGAGACATCAGACTTCTTGAATGCAACCCTCATCATCCTTCCCTAGATGTCTGTAGAAAATGGGGGAATTGCCCCCAGGAGATGCTGCTCTTTTTGAACTGATGATTAATTTAAATTACTGAACAGTAGATGGCTAATGTAGGTTAGATATCTAATGATGGCGTTTTATGGCGCTGGTGATGGAGATGTTTCATGACAATCTTGGTGTTTCAGTTTTAAATGCCACTTATGTATTTTGCTTGGTGAGTGCCCAGAAGAACAAAGCTTGAGCACTCAGCAGTTAAACAAAAAAAAACATATACAAGCTGAGCTAGAAAATGAAGCTAAACTTGTGCCTCCTGTCATAAAAAGGATACCTGCTCTGATTTTACTCATAATAGGGCTAAGATTTATCTTTTTCTGAGTTTTCCATGAGTCACGCACCATTTTACATAATTTGTGGTTAGTTCCATTTAAGCCCTTCAGCAGCAAAAGAAACTGAGGCACTCATTAAACAAAGATACCAGCATATTCACAATGGCATCATTCCTCTGCCCAGATCCTGGCATGACTTACATCCCAGGCGTCCAAAGGCTGCAAGGGCAACCCTCAGCCAAGGGCGGGCAGCCAGCGTTCCCCTCCCAGGATCTGACGCACGACGCAATGCGCAGAAACCGGAGCACACGTGGTGCCCCTTCCTTTTAAATTAAGGATCTTGCCTTTTTCAATGAAGTGATTATGATGAGGGCAGTGGGATTTAGAGAGGACTGGGGCCTTTTGTGCAGGTGGTTTCCCTAATAGGAGACTTTCTAGCAAGAGAGCACTATATATTCTTCAGGCTCAAAGCTAAACTTCTATTAAAACCAATTAATTCATTGAACAGGCTTGTATCGCTTTACAGTGCCTGGGCCTTTGCTTAAAAGAAATCAATTGTATGAGTACAGCTGAGAAATAACCACTATAATAGATGTTTTAGCTCTTGCTTTTACTTTTCTCTGATAGCCCTTAAGGTGGTCAGAGGTAAAAGCTAAAGATGCATTGTAGCCTCAGGGATGATTGAATGAAAAAATGGGGGATGGGAGCAGAGCTATGCTGATAGACCAATTTCCCACCACTGCAAGCCAGCGCAATTGATTGATGAATCCTTGCTCTGTCAAGAGGCAGCCCTTCAGATTTGATCACATAAATACTCATTCAACTCAAATTCTGCTTGACAAGCCTCAGACAGCTTTGTTCTGTCACAGATATCATTGGAAGGAAAATGCTCCATTAATCATCCTTAATTAACTTTACCATAGTCTGCTGGAACCAATATGTTCCCTGGCTAAATCCCTAAGACTTAGCTAGATTTCTGCAGTTATCAAATAGAGAGTTGTTTTTAAAGTTCCTCTCCCTTATTGCTGCTAACTACAGGAAATCTTTCCCTGCCTGTTTTCTAGGAAGTCCCTTGCATTGATCAGGATGTGGCTTAATCCTTTGACAGCTAAGCTCCTTTGCCAGAGACACACAATTATCTGTATTTCTGATTATAAAAGATTACCGTTACATCCACAATAAGTGCTAAGGTGTTGCACTTCCAAAACATCTCCGTGTTTTCAGGCTGGGAGAGAGCTTTGCAAACATAACTGAAGAAAAAAAATCCAAAACCCAAACCAGAACCAAAGTATGAAGAGGGGGCAGGTAGAAACACAGCTTTCTAGTTGGATTTGGGGGACAACTAGATCAAATAGACAATATTTCAGTTGCAAAGTGGAGGAAAAGCATGAAGACATACTTGTTAGCCAGGGCTGCCACTATCCCTTCTCACTCAGCAGTTTTGTTCTGCTGGGGGGCTGGAGGAAGCCCTGGGACCATCGTTTTACCCCCAAGAGAAAGGATCCTCAGATGGCTCCTGCTTTTGGTGGGTGTCCTCCATCCACAGGGATGTTCCTGAAGCACACAGAAGGGCATTTACCCCGCCCAGTCCCCCTCTTCCTTGGATGTTGTTACACTGATAATATTTCTTTCCTCRCAATATCTTTCTGATTTTTGATTGTTTTAATGTGATGAAAACCCTACATTCCTCAGGGATTTTCCATGGGACTTGAGGGGTCTAACTCCTTGCTGGATTGGAGTCTTGCTGCTCTATGTGCTGCACAGGGGCAATGGGAGCAACAGACCTTGCAAATAAATTCCTTATTCATTCACTTTCATTGGCTGGGATACATCCCTTTGAAAGGATTCACTGGARATAAGAAAAGAAAATAACATGGAAGCTTTTTGATTAAACAGAAGTAAGTGTGGGAACCTTCTCCTCAGTGAAACAGAGCCTGGAAGTGTTCAGGGCCAGGYTGGATGGGGCTCTGACCAAACTGGTCTAGTGGAAGGTGTCCTTGCCCACAGGGACTAAAGGTCCCTTCTTTAAGGTCCCTTCCAACCCAAAACATTCCATGATTCTATCATACTTGTTAATCTCACAAAACCTTACTCGTATGAGCAGCCTTTATTCCTGAAAACTGCATTACTGAAAGCTTAGGAGAACATGGGCTATCTATATTGCTAAACATTTATGTGTGAAGCCGGGTGCAAGCAATGAAATATAACCTAAATTGTTGAGCAAATTTAATGGTAAAAGCTAAGGCTTCTTTTGTTATGAAAAAATAGTATTTTAAAGTAAACACTGCAGTACAGAGGGGGGAAAAAAAGATCGTACTCTATCCCTGTGTACATCACAAATCTTCTGCTTGCTCTGGGGAGAAGTCACTTTGTGTTATGCTCTCCACCAGCCTTGGACTGTGGTCAATTTAATCAATGCTCCTCCTGACGGCAGCGCTGCTCAGCCGAAAATGGAAGTGACCATTTCAAGCTGTGCACTCCGAGCAGCCAGCTGGCCTATTTTAAACCCTCTGGAAACTTGACATACTAATGTTTCCTTTACAGCGCTGAGGGAACCGGTTAGAAAGGCATCTTCTCAGGTTATACAACAGAAAAAGGCACATGCATAAATCAGGGCTACCAAGCCTTTGCACRCTGAAGGGCCAAACCAGAGAAGCACCTTCTGGCAGCAAAATRAGAGTGTTTTGGGTCCAGAAATGAGAGATATCTACATTAAAAATATAGGAACAGCTTTTGTTTYCTCATCTTGTCCTCAGGAAGAGCTGAAGACGTAACCAAAGCTGGAACCTTTTCAACTAGCAGAAAACTTTCTGTAGGGTTGAGTTTGCTTTGCCATCAATGCTCCTTTCCCCTTTCTTTTCCTCTTCTTTCCTTCTTTTTTTTCACACACTTGTCTCCACCACTCGGTCTCTTTTCTGCTTTATTTTTTTCCCTTTTTAACCCATATTTTGCAAAAATTTCTGTCCCCATTGGATAGGCAACTAATCTGCTCATAACTACCTCCCAAGCTTGTAGGGTTGTGGGTTAGGCTCCCCTCTCACCTCAACAGAGGGGCTCAGGAAGAGGAGAAGGGCAAGATAGTTAAGGTCTCAGAGAAAAAGAGTCTTTGAGCCATGGTGCCTGTCTAATTCCATCTGGAAAACAATGATAAATCAGGTTTATCGGCACTAACCTCAGTTTTTCTCCGAAAGCGGGTTGCAGGGAGGCGGGAGCCCTAGTGATCCTGCTCGTTCCAACACTGGGATCTGTGGTTGCGTTTCTTATTCAATCTTGCCTCAAAATACAGCCATGATATAAACTGATGGACAAACAGCACAACTGAAAGAATASTCAGAGCAGGAAACTTAAAAAAATAATAATTATGTTATCTAGAATTCTGTAAGAGCGTCCGGTCCATCTTTAAATCACAAAACGAAATAAACAGGATCAGATGTATAGTGAAAAACCTGTAAATGTCCTTTCTCATTATGGAGGTCAAAGAATACATTAGTTATTTTTAACTAATGTCTTATTCGACCCCATGCAAACTTAAATCAGTTTGGGTCTGACTGATTCAAAGCTGTTCTCTGGTTCCCTGCTCTGCTGTAATAATTGACTAGGCTAGACTTTAGAAAGGTCAAAAAAGCAGCCCCGCTTCATATTATTTCAGCTAATAACTCAGTTCTTAAATCAAAATTTAAGAACTAATCTCTCAAAGCGCTATTTCCTCCCCCTCCATTAAATCCATATGTAATTTCAAATTAAATGATAGATGTCCAAAATCGTTACTTTTTGCTTAATTACTTTAAAGTTACTGGGGGACGCAGCGTGAGGGTTTGTTAGAAGATCTAGGATTCTCCAAAAAAATGGGAATTAAGAAAATCTAAGAAAATCTCAGAAAATGCGGCAGCGACCGAAGAACCTCAGGAAAAAACAGCAGGCACCGGACAAGCTAAAGGCAAACCAGGCAGACACATTGCAGCATCTAAGGCAGGCTCAGAGGTGGCTGGGCRGCAGGTCTGTGGGGAAGGTGCGGTGGGGGCTGATAGTCAGCAGAGATGAGACGTGAGAGTCAGGACAGGCTGGGGGCTTCCTTTGAGGGAAGGCAACAAAGGCTCCACATTAACCCATCATCACTCTCTAAATCCATGCATTCCAGGAGGATGCCAGCATATGGCTTATGGAGTGCAAATCTAAAGATCAGCTCGTGTCAAGTGTTTAACAGAAGTTAACACGCCAGTAATGCGTTTCTAGCAAAGATTCTGATATCAATTTGTTAAAACCCCCAAATCCAAGTGCTTAAATTTCATTACATTAATTTGTAATGTTATATTCACTCACAAAAACTGACTCTGTGTTCCATATATTCTTAATTCATTCTGCTGTCCTTATCTGACTCCCTTCAACAGAAAATTGGCCTTAGTCCCGATGTGGGGAATGCAAGATGAAGATCAGTAGGAAATGCAGTGTTGTGGACAAGGGCTGTCATTCCTCCAGGGTCCTTATGGTCATAGTTAAGTAAAAAAGAGAGAGAAAAGTAACCCTGCTTGCTCATGTAAGAAAGAGGTGGTTTTACCCCACTGGAAGTCACCTAAAAAACCTTTCCTGATGCCTAAGGGAGAGAATGGAAGGATGTTTGGCTGAGCACATCCGCATGCACATCTGAGAGGCCCTTTCGGCTTACACCTGGTTACCCCACAGGTGTCTTCTTGTGTCAGTATCATCAAAACAGAGATTCAAGTTGGACACAGCACAGTCAGGCATCTGTTGTACTCAACCAGTTGACATAACAGTGTTTTCTCTCCCTCCAGCTCTTACCTCCCCCAAAATGCCTTTTCTTTCCCCTCTTTCAAAGAGATTTTTTTTTAAGACACCAAATGCTGGACTTTGACTGCTGTTTACGGGATACTTATTTGGGGCCGCAATAAACTGCGAGTGGTTTGAGGTTGGCTCTTCAAACTGTAACTACTGTTGGGTTTTTTGTTGTTTCTTTCTGCCGAGGGAGCCTTTTCTTCCCTGCTTCCCCGCGGTCACTCTGTGCTGTGCTTTTGTTTAGCCTCCCGGCACAGGGTTGTTTATTTGCACTAACAGCGCCGGCCCTGCTCCCCGTGGACTGTTTGTCCAGTGGCCTGTGGAGCCTCCATGACTTTATTGTTGACAAGTGGTAGGTGGGATCCAAGTTTTTGTGGTTAAATTGTTTATTGATAATTACCTGTTAATTACTACTGCTGCCAGCTTCCTATAATTTATCATGATCACTCTTTTTTTGTCGCTGCTCTTAGAAATAATAGYGTGAAAGAGGAGGGATAACAAAGAGGGGAAAAAACCAAGAGGGCCAAATTATGATCACTCCTTCCTGAGTTTTAAAACTATGTGATTTGATTAATTTAAGGTCTCGCCAGCTCTTGTCAGTGTAACCCATCAGTACAACAAGGGCATCCCCTCCCCAAGTGATGCCAGATAGGTCAGCTCTTCTGCAGCATTCATACAAGGCATGGATTTGGTGTAAGAGAAGCCAAACACACTTCCCCTGAACTGTGGAAAAATATAAACTCTTCAGAAAGCAATTTTTCTTTTGCTTAGGAAGGGCAYAAAATTGTTTCCCACCATGTCTGAAGAAGGAACATTTTTTAGGGATTTGGTTTTTTGGTGGATTGTTTGGAAGCTGACCTTGTCCACTAAGAYGTCACCCTAGGACATCTGCAGCAAGACCAAGTGGTTCTCTCAGTTGTACCACCCTAAACTATTGCTCCAGACCAGGACAAGCCAGGCAGCCACATCCCCCAGCTGTGGTACAGCTGCCCAGTGAATCAGGAAGGGAAGAACCTGCCTGGGAAGAGACTTGCCCCTTGAACATAGACCATCCTGGCCACTGGCTCTGCCTCCCACGGCTGATTGTCTCTTCAGAGGGCTTCTGGTGGCCACAGAATTTCTCTTTAAAGACCAAAATTAAAACTAAACCCATGTATTTATCTCCTTAAATGMATTTCTATGCGTATGAACTCTGGCTTCTCTTAACTCCATGTTTAAAGCCACAGTGTTAGGTGCAAATGCATTTTTAAGGGGTCACAGTGATAACCAGTATCCCTTCTGAGGTGCTGCCCATGTGTCAAATTCAGTCTGTTCAATAATACAGAGCATGAAAACCAGYACCATCAGTGGTCTTGGAAGGGATATGGAAAACCAAAAGCAACCCAATGGCAAGGGGTACCTACCAATGCCTTTTCCTGAACACCTTCTACAAACCATTAAAATTGCCGTAGATAAAAACCAAACGACCGTGTTTCCATATTTTGACGAGTTTACACYGTTCCCCCTTTTAGAAGCATCACAGCTGGGAAGGAACTGTATCTTCATTTCAATACTTTGATGGAATTTGTTCTAGGTGCCTATTTACACATTTCCTGGCCTAAACAATAGCTCCCCCCCACCCCCCGTGCCATGTGTGCATCGGTCACTGCCTGGCATCATCCCTGCTCATGACTCAGGCTGTGTACAATGGTGCTCACAACAGTTTATCATCATTGTTTGGTATAATTGGAAACAGAAGTATTTATACACACCCGTGTACCCTACAACTAAATTTATAAAGGCAACTGTCTCTTTTAATCTATAGCACGGCCAGTGTAAACAGTAATTTGAAGGAATATTCAGATTTATTACATTACTCGCTTAAAGATCAATGTTTAAAACGGATATATATTGCATTAATCCAAACACACAACAAATCATAAAGCTATTTACACAATAAATTTACAATTCCCGCAGACACTTTAATCCTGTTTCTGTTTCCAAGGAGCGCTCTTGTCTGCACACACACACATCCACCCACAAACATACTCCCACACTCAGAAAGCACTATTGTAATGTTAATTAACCTAATTTATAAACCACCAACTGGACCTGTAACCTCAGCACAGTATACATTTAACCATAAAGATGGGAATTAGAGGCACATTAAGGGGAATGGACAAAAAGAAAGAAATTTGGCGTTGGGGCTGACGGGCGATCCCGACCTCAGCCCTGGCACCTCTGGTGTCACCTCTCCGCGAGTCAACAGCATCACTTCGGGCTTCAATCCTGCTCTTCTCACCTTCCCACAGCTCAGTYATACCCCAAGTTATTTAAACTTCATTTCTGTGGTTTAAAATAATATCCCATTGACGTGGGATCCAAAACTCCTTCAGAGCTAATAAAATGTCACCCTGCCAAACTGAGGCGATACGTGCCAACCTTTAGCCCAGTGTGAAATTTTATAACTGAGTTATAAACCCCTCAAAAAACAGGGCTTATAATGGAAAGGCTGACAGATTCTTAACTATACAGTTTCCAGTGGGCTTCTGCTTAATATACTGTATTTCTTCTCCTTGAAGATATTAATTTACTTTTTGAAATGTTCATTGCTAAGATTAAGCGTAGGGTTTTGAAATGTGTTCGCAGGCAATTTATGCAGGCACACAAATGTACTCTTCTCCAGATGTACAGAATACTAATTTGAAAATGATTTATACGCCGCGCCGCACTGTACATCCATCCCCTGCTCAAAAGGCTTCCCTCTGACACAACACCGGGATCATCTCATATATTAACCCTCTGAGAGCATTAGAAATTCGCTGAAAAATTGATGAGGATTTTGGTCAATGGCACAGGCCGGAATGGATTTTGTGGATTTCAGCAAAATTGCCAAGAAGGGCAGAAGAGACAAGAATAGACTCGTCAACAAGTGAATACACTGGAAAATAGAGATCTATCCATACCAAATATCTATTTATGTGRGAGTGCAAGCAACAGAGAGGTTGGGAAATACTGTGAGAAGATAGAAAAGCTGCTAAATCCTTAGGAGAATCCGTCCTTAACCCAATGACTTGGTATTTGGCTGTGTACCTGCACCATACTGACCATGGTATTTCCACAGCAGCCCCTGGCTGTGCACGGAGGACTGGAATGATCCAGGAAAAATGTAGTAACAGGCCCCACAGCAGACATTAAAGTGAGCTTACGGACTTACACATCACTTGGCATGTGAATATTTAGCAACAAACATTCCTTCTGCAACTTAAAATGTGTTTAAAAAACATTCCTACTCTTACACCTCCATCGCTTTTCCTTTCCTCCCTTGGTCCCCAGCTCCTCCACATGTAGATGTTTGAGTCTTGCTTGGATGTCTGCGGTGTACACATCAATGGTTTGCTGCCCAATATGACCAAAAAAACCCACAAATACTTGAAAACAACCTATCTCCACATTTTCAAAGGAAAGATCTTTTCTTTGAAGCAGCTTGAATGTGTATATTCACTATAAATGCAGGAGTATAAAACGCATCAGTGATGAAAAAACACACTTGCCTTTGAAGGGTGAAGGCACGGGAGAGGTGAGCAGGACTTACTTTATTTTTGACCATAGTAAAATTTCCTGGGCTTTGCAGCCCCCACTCAATCTCATGTGGCCTCTTGGAGCACCATAAGAGAAATAGCACCGGACACCTGAAGGCTCATTCAACACTCACAGGAGATGAGAGAGAGAATTTATAGATACAGTGGGTGAGATTTCTTGTGGAATATAGTCTGCTTCATCTCTACCTCGATTTTATCAAAAATATACTGGCAGTCAAGATGAGTGGTTCCCACAGGAGACAGAGAAAGCCAAAATGCGCACCATAAACACATGACCCTAAATTGCCTTAAAATAAAAGGAGTAGAGGAAAACTTTGAACTGCCCAGGAATCCTTCTGTTGTTTGAATTGCATGTTATGTTGTGGGCCTTAATAAAATTAGTCCCCTGCTACGGACACCATGGCTACACCAAACCAATTCATTGGGGGAAATTTGTTCATTGGAGGACTGCTGGAAGTGATGCTTTTGGTAATGATGAGAGAGGAGAAGTCCCCCTTATTCCTCAGGGAGCAGACCAAAATACTCCTCTGAAGCTCACAAGCTACGTTTATCTTTCACCATGAAAATTTTTAGGCATCGCTAAATACCACAAACACGGAATTCAGTATTTTTGCCAAAGAGTTGAATGAAATGATGATTTTAGAAAAGATATTTAAGATATCCAGTGGAGGAGATTTGTTCTGTCAACCAAGAGAACAACTTTAGTAGAAAACTATTTCATCTGCCCCTGCTTGAGATGATATATTTTATTTGAAATAATTTCCTCGGCCTGTGTCTGGAGGGTGAAAAGTGACTTGTTCTTATTTATCTTTCTTTTGGGGCTACATGAATTTCAGACTCATGAAAGTGAGCGACTGATAGCAGTTAAGCCAGGCAGAACATTGGCAGGTGAGCTCAGAGCTTCCACTCTGCTGCCAATGTGTCTCCACTGCAGCCCCAAATACCTCTATATTCTAGGGAATAGCCAGCCTTTAACAGGCACTGCCACTTTTAAAATGCCAATAACTGTGATCTATGACTTGGATTTCCTATGGAATGGCAACTAGATTGGTTTCAGAACTACTTCTCCCCTACCTGCATTAGGGGTTTGTTGAACACCCTTTGCTGCAATATCCCACTGCTTATTCAGAGCATTAATTCCCAGGCACGGACACTGAAATGCTGGGTGCCCACGTGGTGGCACGGCTCTGAGGGACGGTGGGGCAGTCAGAGATGTGCCTTGATTCAAAGCACAGAGGGCAGAAATGCAGCACACCCAAAAAGCAGCAGAAACAAACCAGCTATAGGAGAAAGGACTCAGTGCTGAGAAACTGCAACTCTCGGAGCTTAATGAGAAACAAAGGTATGCCTAAAACAGAGACGGAAACGTGGCTTTCCAAAACCACCTCTTGTGGTACCGCAAATCATTTCAGGTTAGTTCTGCCCTAGAGTTTCTCCAGAAAGAGCTGGAGATAAGGTTGGTCTTGTTTTTGTGCTGTGAGCTTGAGCCCAACCTCACAGGTGATGTCCTGATGTGTGTTGGGGACCATTTTCCGGTAGTCACTGGATTTGGCCCTACATGTTGTGCTTCAGCTTAAACAAAACACTTTGGTGCATTTACAAAGCTCCAGAACTTTCATTTGCACTGGGAACATCAACAGGACTTTACAGGAGCATCCTGAAGACAACGCCACAGCTCATGGTTAGGAAACACTACGGAGACCTGAATACCATTTGTTCACGTAGGCTCTGGGTTTGGAGGTTTAGGTTCTCACTGCATGAGATATTTATGCCATGCTGTTCCTCACAGCCCGGGTTCTCAAGGAATAACGAACAAATAGGATGATGTTTATCCCCTATGAATCATAAACTATCAGTTTTCAGTGCAACCAGTCACTTTTCCTCAGTGATCGTCTAAGAACAGGTTTTTTACACTATGTGAAACCAAGGGTTCYTAAGAATCATAAGGCACAGATGAATCAGTTAGGAAGAACCCATTAAACATGAATCCATGGAAATCCTCCTTTTTTKTTGTTGTTGAATATGCCTACAATAAACGCTACAGTGTGACTTGCAATTTCCTCAAGTTCCTTTTCTCAGAACAATGATGGTTGGCAGCTGCTCAAGCTGCTTCAGTAAACTTTGCAAGATAGAAAGCAATTTAGTTTCCCTTTAAGACTTCRTTGCTAAAGTTATGCCCATTGATTTCCAGCCTCATAATTAAAATTCCTCATTAAACATGCTTGACAGCTGAATGTGRTTCCTTTTACCTGCTACTGCTACCTTTTCTTTTTTTTTTCCTTGTGATACCATTTCATTACAAAAGAACAATAGATTTCCTTTCAGGGTAATATAAGGGCACGGTGAGTAATGTACTTTCTATCCTACAGAAGGCCTAATATTGTTAATTTGCTAAATCAATTAAAAGAAACCACTTTGGAGCACGACTCAAGTCCTGCATATGGATCACATCAGCCATAATGTGCAGCAGTTCAAAGGCTGGCATTTYGCCCCAGTTGGCACCTAACAGTTTACTCCGATCCAGGGAATTTGGCTCTTGATTTCAAACAAATGCATCCTGAAGGCTTAAGGCCAGGAGTAGCTCCGTGTGATTTATGTTTCATACTTTCTCATAACACAAAACCTAAAGAGCTAAAAAAAAAAAAGGGTTGTTATTACAGGGCATTTGCTGCAACGTTCATGTAAATACAGAATTACTCAACTGCCCTGTGCACCTTGTGTTGTTTAATATGAGCTTTTCCTCTGAGTGGCTGTTTGATTCCCTAAAATTCCTCCTCCTCCTGCCAGCTCTGACAATCCAAAATGGAAATGACCTGTTTGTAAATGGTTTTGCTCTCCAGGCCAGGCTCGCACACAAACACAACCACCACCTTTCCCAGCAGGAGACGTTTGCCCCAAAATATGCAGCCAGGAGATGGTACTGGCGGCTCTGGGAATATCCCACAGAGCTCCAGCCACAGAACCAGCCACAGGACTGGGGGAACCTCACATCCGCTCTCAGCCCGACATCAACCCCACATTCTGCTGGCCACCACAGGAGGGTGGGTGTGTGAGGAGACTTCCCAAAAATCTGAGGGATGTTTCTGAGTTTAGTGGACCTGACCTTGGCAGGGGCTGACTTCAAGAGCCCTCAGAGCACCCCAGGGTTTCTTAGGCTCAAGCACTTGGCAAAGGAGCAGAACCTCCCTTCTCAATCGTAAAATTAGCAATGAGAAAAGTTTAAAATGACAGATTCAAATTTACAGGCGTAGTTAAAACATTTAGTACTACCTAATATGCCAAGTTCCTGGTGCAAAACACATTGTCAGAGCTGATTTAGAAATGAAAGTGGGGAATAGATCACTGCTTACAGAACAATTAATTGTTCTGCTGTTTAGGAGAGCAATTAAAGGCACTCTCTTCATTTTCTCTCATTTTCTGATGGCTTTCCAAATTCCAGTTTGGAAATCTAAGCATCCAGAGATCCAGCCACCATTTCAGTGGTTCAGCACTAGGTRATTAGCAACATATTGCCATGCAGTACTGCAATGTTGTCCCTTTTCATGAAAAACAAATAAATATGTTGTATAAGTGTGCACTGCTGGTCCCCAAAGTTGGTAAAGCCCAGCCCTGCATGGATTTTCTCCCCTGCACAAGAACATAACACTTGTTTATAGCAGTGCCCAGTGACAGTTAATGTGCTGTCAGCATTTTCATTACAAGCCCTATTTTTCTATGGTTTATAACTTGGGTATTTTTTTCCAAAAAAAAAAAAAAGAAAGTGGATGTAATGCTTATGGACCTGATAGTGTGAATATTTTAAATCATGCTAAGATGAAATTTGGTACCACARGCTGTGAATGTGAAAGTGAGAGCTATTCGTTCTGACAGAGGTTGCAGAAATAAAAGCTTTAAAAGAAAACGACAAATAAGCATTCGAATACASCAGGTTTATGACAGATATTGCAATTTTTTTCAGGTCACAGGTATAGTGTGTGGAGAGGTAGCGATTACTGCTGACATTTGTCCTTTCTCTGAGAACTTCYATCCACTAAAAGGATTTCAGGAAGCCTAAGTGAAGAGATATCACTGCTCTCACTGCTGGGGAAGTACTGATATTGCATACTTGATAGAAAAAAACACCAGATCAAGGTTTAAAGACTACACACCACGAAAAAGACTGGAGCATTTGTAGTATTTGCACTGCAGAGCCACCACAACAATAAAATATGTGTCTCTTCAGGACCAGTTGTGAGCAGGATCCAGGTAGGTAGGGGGTAGGTTTAAGGCAAAAGAGCGCCATGACCTGGATGTTCATTTTGAGTCCTCACACTGTAATTTTTGGACCTTCTGGAGGTAGAGGCAGCAGCCTCCAGGCAGGTGATGAGGAGTGAACATGAAAAGCAGATGCTGAGAGCTGCTCAGGAGCAGTGAGGACAGCAAACAGAAGAGGTGGCATCGCTGTGGTGGTGCTGAGCCAGAGCCACCCCAGAGGCTGCAAGCAAAGGCAGTGTTGTCCCTTCTCCCACCAAAATGGAGACCACCAGGTCTCTTACTTTGGAGTGTGTGTCCCGCTGAGGAGCTGTTTGGCTGTGTCTAATGTGGGTGATCCTGCAGTATATCAGGGAGACACAGGACATATCCCATGTCTACGCTCTTTGTTTTTGCTGGAAAGGAAATCCGTCTGCGTGGTCCCCGGGGAGCCATGGACACTCCGCTGGAGACCTGATAAGCAGGGGATGAGGACCTTTGCCATTCATTGATGTCTCTGAGCTTAAAGGCAGCCTTTCAGGAGGCACCTTGGGCTGCAGGACATTCATTCTGGCTTCCCCGATGGATGAACTCACCCAGCTGGTGGAATGAGTCTGGGTTTGTCTCCCTTTGGGGTCACAGGAGGTTGCAAGTGACCAAGAGAAGATTTGGCATGTTACAGACAAACTGCCTTTTCCAAGCAGTAGGTTTGCTGAATAACCTCCCAGATTGGTAGTTCTGCTGGGGAAAGGTGAGGCCAAAGTCTCTGGGTCAGGAATGTTTGAGCTCTGGAATCAACTCTCCTTTGGATCCGTGCGTCAGTTGTGCACCCACCCACTTAAATAGGAAACAACAGAGAGCAAAGGAACAGTGGGAATGCTCAGGGGGCCTCAGAAACCACCCTACTCCCCAGGCTCCAAACTCTTCTTTCCCACAGAAATTTTTAGAATATTTTAGAGTTTTAGCATATTTTAGAACAATGAATTCAAGGCGGAAGGGGAGAAGCACGGGAGGGAAGGAGATGGGTGAATCTTCGCAGGCTCATCTCTGACGGTTCCTGAGCATTATTCATTTCCTGGARCCGCATCCATGGGAAGCGATACAGTCACTGCTCTTGGAAATGTCCAAATGTACGAGGCATGAGGGAGTTCTCTTCCTTACCACATCATTCGCATTTTTGAACTCTATATCATCCTTAAGCTTTAGGAGAATCTCTTCCCAAAGTAAACAAATTTTGGTGGGGCTTAGTGGAAATCTTTTGTGGCAGACAAAGTTATTAAACAAAATGGACRTCTGTGAAGAAAAGCTCCCACTTTTGGACAGGCCTCTGTAAATCAAATGAGCACAATACATCGAAAACATCTACAGTCTCAATATCTTGTCACTGGCAAGAGGGAAACACAAGTTTTCAAGGTGAGCCTTGGCATCCAWATCCCTCATTAAAATCTGTCAGTTCTTACAAACATCTGGATGTCTTTTATGTACAGGAGAGCAAACCTGGATCTGTGTTTATCTGTACCAAATGAGGATTCATGGCAGATCCCAACAGGATCTTCAGACCTCCTCTCCACAGGGTGGTCTCAGGACCCTCTAGCTGCCATTTTTCTCTCTATTTCCCACCCATCCACCTGTCTGTGTGATTTTCTTCCTGCCTTCCGATCCCATGTACAACTCAGAAGACCTTAAATTTCTCCTCCAGTGCAACTGGAAGCACTGAGGTCTTTGAGGGGTGTTCCCATAGCAGCACATGGGATGTCCATTGATCTGGAGACAGAAGACAGWGCATAAGGAGCCTGACAAACCTCTGTGCTGAGGAATACACTGACTTTAGGAAAATCCYCCTTTTCTGATCCATTTGTGTGCCTCAAGCACAAAGAAATGTTTGTTCATAGTCCTGAGGCATAAATAAATTGAACAGCACAGATTATCTCTAGAGAGAATCAAAGGTGAATTTGATACACGAGCGTTTACTAAGGAAAATCTGAGAGAGGTGGCAAACACAACCATAGGCAAAGACTTTAAATTAATTTCAAAGCAGATCTGTCCTGGAAAGTAATTGAAAACACACCCAGCTCTTGCAGCCATATAAGAGCCTTGCCATTCCTGTGTGAGACAACCCCAAAACMCTCCATATGGGATCCTGACCAGTCACATGACTTTTAATACCCACATGATGGCACTAAAATGGCCTATTAGATTTACAGTGTCATTAACCTTCCAAAATAAAATGAGACTGCTCTGGTGAAAAAAAAAAAAAATGGAAAAAAAGGAAATAAAAAAGAAAATAAATAAAAAGAAGGAAAATAAAGAGAAGGAGAAAAAAAGGAAAATAAAGAGGAGAAAAAGAAAAGGAAGAAAAAAGAAAAAGAGAAAAAGAATGAGAAGGAGAAAAAGAAAATTTAAATAAAAGGAAAGAAAAAGAAAAAGAGAGAAGAGTAAAAGGAAAAAGAAGTAGCCTAACTGCCTCTGGGTTTCGGGTAACCAGTCCGTGAGGAAATGCTGACAGGGGTCACTGTGGCATAATCTTTCATTCAGCCCCAAAGCTGTCACATCCTCCCCAGATGTCTGAAACATAGATATAAATTTTCATTATCCAGCAGAATAGGGGCAGAGGTACACAAAATGATTTTTTTAGCAATCAAATTATAGCTCATTGTCAGATTATGTGTAAACAGTAATTTTGTGAAGTTTTCCTGTGGTCATTTATCTACACCCACATTTAGTAGCACTGCTGAAGCTGAAATAAAAAAGGAAGGTTTTTCAAATTAAATTATTTTCTTCCTAATCAAGTTGAGGGACCATAAAAACTGAATAAAAAATTAATATTATTATGGAGGAATTTTGTCTTACCCAACTAAACAGTGAAATCGCAATTTTTTTTAATGAAAGCAGAAAGGATGCACCCCGTTAGGGGCATGAGGAAAACACTGCTGGTGGTGTATAAAACTAAACTGAGRTCTCTCTTGGAACGCTTTACAATCTCAGTATTTTCCCCAGGTTGCGAGTTGCTTGATCTCTAGCAGAGGGTGGGATTGAGCAGCCTCTCAGGAGCTCTGCAGACCCTGGGCACTGGTAGCCAAGGGCTCCAGTGGACAGCCCAGTGCTGGCCAAGAGAAGGATGGGATCTCTGCCACCTGAAGCAAGGCAAACAAATGGTTTACAAGTGAAGATGGAAATGTATTTCTTATGGAAAGAAAAAACAAGCCGTGTCATAATATTTTATGATTCATCAAGGCAAATTCAGCTAAGTATTAGAAACATACAGCTTGCCTAGATCCTAGGTGGTTAAGATAAGTATCTTACATAATGATCACCCCTGGTGGCAATAACCACTGGATAACCTGATGGTTTAAACAGGTAAAATATTTCTTACAGGTGATGGCTTTGCAGCAGGCTAGAAAGCCTTCAAAAAAGCTGAAGAAAGAGTTGTGCTGGTGGTTTAGTGCACAAACCGGGGCAAAAAATGCCGTGTTTGGTTTTTCCTTGTTTGCAAGACAATGATAATTATATTTCTTCGTGCAAGACAAAGACATCAATAGTTCTTTGTGTCAGGAGGAAGTTGTGAGGCAGGATCCCTGCAACGTCCCTGTGAAGGGCTGGTATGCTCAGAAATGCAAAGCCTAYGGTATTATCTGGTTTATTATCTTGTCTTGGGACTGTACCAAATGCTCTGCAAGTCTGGATCACTGTCACCCTGTTACGATGAAAGAAGTGCCTTCGGTTATGAACTACTCCGGAGACACCAGATTAGAGTTCAAAGGCTATTCCTTGCATTAGCAGCAAATGCAGGAATTCTGAAGCAAAGTGATATACTTAGTGTGAGCTTTTGCATATCACTTTGCTATTTCTCTCCATAACCGCTGTGCAGTAGTCRGAGCTACTGTTTGAACCTAAGCTCCCTACGAGCTGAAAGTTTGGGGCACGTTTATTGGATAACCCAGATTCTTTTCTAGTAACCATCAGCAAACACTTTGTATATGTCACAAGCCTCCCGCTCCCTTCCAAGAGATGGGGATTTGATGGAAGGAGGAAGAAAAACATGGCTATTATAGATTTAATACATCCCCCGGAAGAAGTAAAGCCTGCCCAACTTCAATTTCATACAAGGCATACGGAGAAAACTCAATATTCTCATTTAATCTGGGAAATTCCACTTGGAGAKGGAGTTTTATGGATATCAAGAGCCAGATTTCCCGCTATAACATTCTGGCAGAGCGTTTCCCCTATCTTGGACTCAGGCAAAGCTGACGGAGCCAGCTTGGCCACCTCCCTGAACTGGTGCTCCCCACTCTCCCACAACAAAGTACCACATCAAAAGCTGTCCCAGCCAGGGAACATCAGGAAATGTGTTTGGGCAAGAGGCGTCTAAGCAACCCCACCCCCAGCTCACACTCCCTCTGTCCAGGGACCTCTGTCTTGGGCCTGTGATTTTATTAAAAAATCCCACAACAAATTCCTGCYTTTGGTACTACGCAACCGACGCTCAAAATTATGCTGGGTCTGCTTTAAATTAAAACAAAAGTTSCAGTAGATAGGATCTCTGATACATACTGAGTTGCTTTTCTCATCTGAGATTCTTCCTCAAACAGCTAAAAACAATTAGGATAAATGAGTAGATACAAAGGTCAGCAGTACAAACAATTCTGGGAAAACCAGATAGCTCACTGGATAGTTCCTTTACTTCCGTCACCGCAGAATGAATAGATACAAGTCCAAACGCACTCCCAGCGATCTGATTAGAAAGATATCCAGAGCTCCTAAATAGCTTTTGTGGTTTCATCTCTTTTTTTTTTTTATTTTCCCCTAGCTGAATTGCCTCTGTGCTGCCAATCCACCCCAGATCTGGCGAGGCTGAGGCTTTGCTGCAGCAGGAATTCTTGGGGTGTTTTTGCCATCTTATGGTGGAAGGTGCCGGAGCCCGTATGGGAACACCGACATGTGGCATTCTGGCACGTGAATGCCATTCCTTGGGAATATTAGTCATCCCTGTAATGTCTAATGACATCACTCTGGAAGGAAATAGAACAAGAGAAAAATCAATGGACAGCAGATACCTACCTATTATGAACTATAATTGTGCATTTACCAGTCTGCCAAGCYATAAATCTAGTAGTTTAAAACCCATTTTAGCATACATTCATATATGTTAGKAGGCTATTAACACAGGGGTGAATTATAGCAAACAGGCCTCTGAGCAGAGTCAGGATATGTATTTTTTTAAATAATTATAGCGTTCGGCACTGTAGTTAAGACTCAAAAGGGTTTYGTATTCCACCAGCTTTTATCCCTAACCAATCACAATGGCAACGAATACATCGTCTCAGATTGCAACTTTCCAGTCCTGAACTCCTTCCTTGCAGCAAGTATTGATCAYGGGGGGCAACCTGCAAGGCCCTCACTAGGAAAAACTAGGAAATAATTATTGTATGGGGTTAGGGCCAGACWCAGTTCTCACTGAAATGAGGGCAAGCCTTTTCACTCCTTTTATTTTGTGTTAGATTAAACTATTTAAAATTCTCAACTCCAAAACAGGCAAGTTAGAAAAGCCTGAATTAGGCCTCCAGAGATGTTTGGAATAGTGTTTGCCTTGGCCAACAGGCAGTATTAATAATTCAGGCTGGTGGAGGAAAGAGCCGCAGCAAATGGCAGATTACACACCAACAGATTAGTAACAATTGTGCAAATACTTCTGCTGTCGTAGCTCAGGAAAAAACCCTTTCTTCTCCTAGCAGTGGTCTGTCATGTAAGGAATCCTTAATAGGTTTTGTATGAGCAAATAATGATGATTTTTGGTCAAAAAAAYACCGTTTTTAAAATACTCATTTTGATGAGGAATTCATGGGAAACGCGTATTAAAACACCAGAAAGACTTACTAATGATAGASAACAGATACCCATAGAAATTAGTACATGGTCACGACACCAACCAGAGAGGAAAAAGCAGCAGTACTAGTGAAGGAAAACTCAACCTTTCATCTAATATCGCATCCCACATTCACTCAGTTGAGTCTGCCATAAACACCAAAGAGCTTTGAACTGCTCACAGAGAGTGCTGCCCATGTGCRCAGCTCTCGATTCTGACTGGACTGCTTGACTTGGCTTCAGCCCTAACACTTCCATGAAACATAAGTTGCAATTCCTAAACATGTTACATATGGGGAAATACAAGACTGTCCTCTTCAATTTTCCTTAGACTGCAGCCCAAAGCCACCATCTTTAAAACCCCTCAAACTGTAAATGTGTGTTCTACATAGTSTTCTACTTAAATGGCTTTTTTTTCCCCTGGATAACATAACAAATTGCTTTAACTCAGAACAAAGGTAATTTAGTACTTCAGGGATACATTTTTGGCTTTGGCAAAACTGTCGCCTCTGATTTAATTGATTTTGAGTCAAATTCCGAAAAATTATAAAGAARCTTCAAAAGTTCAAGGTGATTTTAGTTCGATTCTTCCCCCCCCTCTTTTTTCTTTTTTTTTTTATTTTTTAAATCTTGCACTCAGTGATTTTGACAGCGGTATCGGTTCTCCCAGCTGCTCATTAAAAGGTGGCAATCAACGGAGTCACAGTCGGATGAAATGACTTCAAAACTCTATTACGCTTTTAAAGACATCTATCATACATATGTGAAGCTTATCAATTAATGACAGAACTAAGAGGATATCTCATAAGTACGTGAATAACGAGGGAAAAGGTGGTGAGGAAATAACTAAAGTTTGAGGAGACGTTGCTCTGGCCCTTCAGAGGAGGACGTGCTCATTGAAGCRTTACAGCGGGTGCCATGAAAACAGCCATTTGTACAAAACAAAATATTTATTTTTATTGGAGCAGTTCTTTTGTGGAGGGCAGAAAAAGATGAGAAACTTCCCTACGCATTTCCCTGCTGCTGGAGCTCAGTGGCTTCTTCTTCGCAACACCCACTCTATTTTTCTGCTATTACACGATCTTCCCCTTCACGCCGCGGGGCCGAGCGCGCAGCCTCCCCACACACCCAGCCTCTTCCTCCCAAATACTTATCTCAGATTGATGATGTGGTGCGGGGCCTATGGCTGACAACATGTGCATGAACTCAGTTTCCACACGGTTTCGCCAGGATTCGAACGCTCGCTTTTGGGGCCAGCGATTTAACGGCAATAAATATTTACTTGCAGTGTGTGGATTCCTAAGGTCATTTTGCAGCTCCAGCAGTTGCTTTGCTGAGTAAGTCTTTCTTTTAAGGACGCCTCTTTGTGAAAAACCCATCAAGTTTCTAAGTTTTAGTTTTTGATTAARATGTAGTGGGAAGGGTTCTTAGCCGGGCATGTTGATCCCGAGTGCCAGCATATTTTAAAATCAGACCAARCTTATTCAGAACTCTAAATACAGGCATAGGAGCCTAAATTTAGGCATCCATTTTGAAAACTTTTGGTGCGTTTCTTAACAGTTCTCACTGCCTTTTTTCCAAAAGTGAATCCCACCCTGAACCTTTTTATAGGTTTTCAGTTCCTAACTGAAGCATGAAAATCTCCAGGATTACTCCACATCTGCTCATATCAGCAACCTTATCTACACCCTAGTGAGGTGACACCTCTCTCATCGTGCCACGTCAAGACTGCTTCTCAGCTGTGAGATATTTAGAAAGCATAGTTGATATTTTTGTAATACACCAGCTCAACTCTGCTATTTKGTCTCTTTCCACAGCATACTATAAGCAAACCACAACCAGCCTTTTCTTGGGAACCAGGTTTAACTGCTAGGAGACTGATTCTGCAGGACCTGGAGACATCAGACAACCTAAATATTGTAGGGTGGAGCAAAATGCCAAAAGTGGAGCTGGGACTAGAGGGGGAAATATCTTCTCTAAATAGGCAGTAGAAGGAATTTGTGAAAAGCTTGGCTTGTGCTCTTCCATTATTGGACTGCTCCTGACATAAGAGTTTTGTAATTATGTAAACATAGAACTAATGAGTTTGATCCAAATCCCTCTGAAAGACTTCTGTTGACTTCAGTGGCCCTTAGATTAGCCCCAAAAACTAAGAGATGACAGATTCTTGGGATGTGAGCATCATCACCTCCAGCATGGAGGCATTCTCATCTTGTAGGGTGCTACTGCCATTTTTGTGCAACTGAAATCAGAAAATAAACATACTAATTAGATATCTAATATTTCCAGTAGATTAAAAATACAAATTCCGTCTTAATCCAGTCTTTTCCAATTGCCAAGATGGGAAACAGTTTTATATCTTCCTCTAACTCTCCCAAACTTCTTCCAATCCTTTCTCGATTTTTTTACGAAGCCCTTGAGTGCTGGTCAATTTTTAACAAGCTCTCAACCTTTTGGCACCTTCTGTTCCTTTTCAGATCATTCTGATATTTTAGCTATTTCCTGGCCTGCTTTCAGTAGTGGTGTGCAGGTTTTCATATGCTGAGTTGTAAATAATTACGCTCTGCCGTCCCGGATTTGTCTTCCACATTCCATCTGGGATGAGATGGGCCAAATAATTTCCTGTTTTCTATATACAAATGATAAATGCCCATATTTGACATAGCTTTCGGTAGTTTTCATGCTGGAAACTTTCCTGATGCTTCTCTCAGTGCGTGATATATAAGGTGTCACATTTTATTGTGTGAATATCTCAGTGCTCTGCTCCAATGGTCAGCATCTTTTTCAATTTTTTTTATCCTAGAGAGTCAAAATGCTTTGCCAGTTGGAGGATTTAATATTCTAATAGAGTGCAGGAAGCAAGTAAAGCTATGTGACAGAGCAGACACTGCCTGCACTCTTAGTGTGGTGAAGGACAATAATTATCACTCCACAGGGAGTGATTAGGCCCACTGAAGCTTGAGTGATTACCCTTTCCTTTGYTGACCCTATAATCAGACCTGGATCTCTAAAGTTATGTGCAATTTTCAGAAGACAAAATCTTAAGGAAAGCACGAGTAGTTCTCACACACCTTGTGCACAATCAGACAATTCCAGAGGCAGAGCAGCAAGAACAAATATCTACTATAGAGGTTTCTTTATATTATATCTATACCATTAAAACTCTACTRTCTGTGCAATAACCTCTAAATAATTAGTAAGAAGAAGAGAAAGAGCAATGCAATAGGACAGAGCAGCATTTTTAGTAACAAAAAGTCATTATTTGCCAGCAGTGGCACSGGGTGCATGGGTTTCTCTCATGAGGTATGTACAAAGAAAGAGAACGRCACTATCTTGGGCAGTGGTCTTGCCAAAATATTTCAAAATGCTGAGATTTTCAGTAGCAGTCACTGGAGTGAACAGGCCAAAGCATACTAGTGAGAATAAGAAAAGTAATCAAAATAGTGTTTCAAATTACAAGAGACTGTAAGACAGTTTGTTTTCAGGGTATTTTGTTCCTATAATATCAATTATTTATTCAACAACATAAGWTAAGAATTGAGAACACGATTGTTCAGGGGAAGTCAAAATGTTCCCATTCACCAATTTCTTTAGTCAGTGCATTGAGGGAAAAGTGTAGCCCGCAGCACAGATAAACCTCGCTGCATTTACCACTTGCCCTTACCTCACTTCCTTCTGACAACAAATCTAGGGTGAGCAGATAAGATTATAACCCATCTGCTCCATTTTAGAGTGACAGGTGTGTACCTTTCCAAAGCCAAAATGCAAAAGCTCTCACTCAGCTCAAAGGCTGGCAGGGCTGTGTTTATGATAACTGTCCCCCACCCAAGGATAGTGAGAGCATTTTAGCTGCCCTGTAAACTCCTCATTTTTAACCCTAAAAGAGCATAATGAGATACAGATGGAGCTGTACGAGGCATTGGATGCACTTGGGAGATAAGTCAGTCGATTATCTGTAACATCAGAACGGGCTCTATGCACAGCATCCTCCAGTCCTTCAGTACCTGCCGGACACACGCTGAAATCATTATCTCAGAGCCCGTCAGTCTGCGGGTCTGGGCTCAAATGCTCCTCTGCCAAGATTAGAAGAGTTGGTRGGGAACATAATATTTGGCCAATTTAAAGCAAATGACAAGTTAGACCCGAGGGGGRGGACGACGCATCAGATTGGGATGTCATTTCCAGTATTTCTACTGACTCCAGAGAGGCTCAGATCATGGCATTCAACCCCAATTTCTGAGAGATCCTGCAGCAAACAATCACATTCTCTAGTCTCAGTCAAAAGCATGCAGGAAGGTAGACAAGAAGCATTTGTCTGATGTCTTGACTTGGGACCTTAGCAACAGCCAGAGAGAATGAGAAAGAAAATCTGTTTGGATGAAAAAATCTTCACTCTGTTTAGCTGAAGAACAAACTGTGCTACTGTTTCATTCTTCCTTTGCCATTAACTCTGTTATCATATTGCTGGCAGGATTTCTCATTTCAACCTGCTCACCATATGTGCATGTGCTTTCTGTGCTACTAATTGCTCCTTTTTGACAATATCATCTATACGTGCACACCATATTGCCATTTTTATCACTCTAAGCCTATTAATGGCCAGACTTATAGTTCCCAAAGGAATTCATATTAACCAGCTCTCTAAATATTGTTCATGTCTTTCAAAAACTCCTGACTTTTAGAGCCTGACTCTGGTTGTGTGTAATTGGGCTGCTGTATTTCATCCTCTGGGGCCTGGAGTCTTAACTTTTGAAAGCGTAGCTCAAAAAAATTTATGAGAGTAATATTAATAACCAGGAAAGGCAAAAACTTAGGAAAAGTAAACAACTCGTTGGTCGTAGCTGTTTGCTTACCTAGGGTCAAAATCTGCCCTCAGATATACATGTGCAAGTTCAGTGGGTCCCCTACATACAGATTTCTGTGGAAAGAATTTGGCCTTAGATGACTTCAGAGGTTTCTTTGTCAGCCCCATTTCCCAGAGAACACTGAACACTCCTACGTGTATACACCAACTTGGACTTCTCTGCCAGAAAGAAAACAGTTGTAAGGAGATACTCATTTACCAGTGCTCCGAGAACGTGACAGAATTTTGACGAGGAATTTTATACCCCTAGTTAGGCTTAAAAAAATAAATGGTATTAACATGCCACTCAACAAACTGCCCCCACACTGCTGGGAACCGTGCAAGGCAGATAACAAATGTGCAGCAAATGAGAACAGTGCTGTGATTCACTGTAATTCCCAACAAGACAAGACTCCTAAGAATACATAACATTCCACGTAATTTGGAGTGGGAGAGCTGCAGCCAGCAGACGACCGTGTTCCCCATGGAAGAATTCTAAAATTAATATAATTAAAGTGTTTTAAAGCAATTTAATCCTCTAACTTTTTGCTGGGAGGCAGAGGAGAGGGATTTAAGATGTCACACATGTCATCGTGGCCCGTGATGGTGATGTAGACGGGTAGAGCATGTTGGCTTCTCAGACCCCAACTGRGGGCRGCTGGGAGGGTCTGGAGGAGGTGGRAYAGTTTGCTCAAAGGAGTAGATTACTCCTACRTAGCCGCTGGAATTGAACAGATGCTGAAGACCTCAGCACTGCAGCACCTAAATCCTTCTGTGGAGTTGGGTTTAAATAAAAGACCAGCTGGTGGCCTTTTGCAATTTTAAACCTCTTTTTTCATAGARTTATAGAATGGTGTGGGTTGGAAAGGATTTTCAAGGGTCATCTGGACCMACCTSTCTGCAGTTKCAGTTAATCAACACAAATGCCCATTTTCTAGGAAGCCTGTGAGTGGACATGCGCTGGCATTAAGATCTACATCTCTCTTATCAAGCACACAATGTTTCACTCCACATCCCATTTTTTTGAAGGGGTTTGGAAAGCTGGACAAACACTGGGAGGTTGAAATTTAATCTAGAAAGGATGCAACTGGTGGAGGCAAGATAAAGCATTTTGACGACTATCAACTGGAGGAACTAAAGCCCTGATTTGCATCCCCCAACTGTCCCAATTAACCATTGTTTTCCTCCCTTTTTCTGACCAGGAGATGAGTCCCCTTCTCAGGGGCCCAATTCAACAGAAGGCAATTGGAAGAAAAATTCCAGGACTCATGTCACYGGGGATAATGGCTTATCATGACAGCAAGGAAGCAGTTTAGGATGGGAAAGAAGTCTTCTCATTTTTTTTATTATGGAGCCTAATTACTGCAATGGTCCTTCACACCATTAGRAAGCGTGCCAATATTAACTGTTCCACTAATTGGTTAATGTCCTGCATTAAAAAACAAACTTCATTGTTTTGTTTGAAGTCTTTCTGAAGAAAGGAACGACTAGAAGAAAGGAGGGGTGAAATAATTTTTCCTTGTAATTTTTCTTTCTCGTGGCTCGTGAGGATTTCTTGACTCATCAGGACTAAAGTAATCTCAAAACAGCATGGAGGCTAAAAGTAGCTGTTTTAGATATTTTAGATGAACTGATGTCTTTACCAGCATTGAATTTTTTTCTGTTTTCTATTAAAAAMAAAAAAGCAGATAGGACACCTTTGCACATACAATTACAGCTCACTAAGGGACAAAATAGGAGCTTGAAGTGAGCATGTGCCCTGCTGGTTCAAGCTGCTGTTAGGGCAGCATGCTGGCATGAGAATCAAATGGAAATTATTGTTCTCAGAAGCAACAGTGTTCAAGTGTGGAACAGTCATCTTGATTTACATGCACAGAAGACTAATTTTGCGTGTAAATGCAGTGGAAGAAATGGGGAAGACAAACCAACACTGATTCATCCTAGAGAAATAAATCTAGAGCTATTGGCAAGAATGAGGATCTAATTCTGACTTGTCCCATCCTGTTGAAAACTTTGTGGGAAAAGCTCAAAATTCATTTCTGTCAATACCCATCTTAGCCCAAGTTGGAGTCAACCTCAATTACCCTCAAATGGCACCACCAGAGCCAGAGCTGGAGCTTGATCTGAGTGATGCCTGCTCAGCCCATCTCCTGTCCCTGGTCTATGCCAGGGAATGAAATTTAGGCTACATTTTGATGCTGAGGATGTCAGTGTGGATGCTCTTGGGTGTGTGGTCCGGCCGGCGCTCAGGCTGCTCACTTTCATCCACGCTGAACCTTTCACTTGACTTTTGACCTTTCACTTGGCACTGTCCTGTCATTTCCTTGGTTTCACAAATTTTAGCCTCTCACTTGACCTGTGAACTGTGACCTTTCACTTGACCTCTGATCTCATAAATTCTGGAAGCTCATACACGTAATCGTGGAACAAATAAACAAAGCCTCTGCGAGACGCTGCTGCTGAACGAAGCCCAAGGGGCTGGGGAGCAGGAGCCCAGCCCCGGAATCCTGYCTCAGCCCCTGGACAAGTCCGTTTGTTCCGGCCAGGACTGGCATCTCCTCAGTGGGAAGCACATCATGCGCTGCCATGGCCATACATCAGCGCCGTGCGTGGTGGTGTGGCAGTGGGAAGAGATGTGGGATTGCACAGCCTCCAACTCTGCTGTGGATGATCCTCATCCACTAACACGTGCAAAATACTGTGACCTCCAAAGTCCTGGGAGGGTCTTATCAAATGAAATCATCAAAATGAGTAGAAGCCTCAAACGTTCAGCTGTCAATGCAGCGTGACAGCCCGTGATAAGGAAACTCATGGTAAGTCACTGGGTGAGAYGGTGTTCCCAGCTGTGAACAGCTCTGTCTTTACCAAATCCATAGCTGGGAGTGCACAGGGGATGGTAAAGGGGCAGCAAAGATCACAGCTGAATGAATTTAACAACTTATTGCAACGTAAATTAATCTCCTATACAAAGCAACAGTAAAGATGAAATTTTAGAGTCAGTGGTAGGTTTACACAAGGCCGAGGTGTCCAGAGAAACTTCAAGCATATACACCTTCATACATAAGTAACCTCAAAGCATGCAAGTATTTTAATGATCTAGGAGTTTGTTTTGTGGCACATTCCAATTCTTTTCAGCAATCCTCAAATGTATAACATGAATATTGTAGGCACAATCTGTAACACTGCTAACCCAGAGCAAGCCCCAAACTACGTGCTTTCTCCTCTTCCTCTTCATTATATGGGAAAGACAGAGATCAGAAGAAGACTCTAAAAGAGATTTAAGGATGTTTCACTGTCTGGTGCCTTGAAAGCAAAAGCACCTTCTCTTTGGTATTGCAGGGACCTAAACTCAAGCAAGTGGCCAAAGCATCTCATATGTAGAGTGTAATTGTACATGAGTAGGCAGCAAGGTGACATGGGAGACAGACAGGAGCAGTGCCAATCTCCAAGCCATTGCAAAGGAGATCTCTAACAAAAACCAGCTGGGGGACCTCTGATTTGCTCTGACACATCATGTAATGAACCAGTGCATGCTGTCACTTTACTTGCATTCACTGTGATTTTACATTTTGGAAGCAAACTAGTTTAAATTCATGGGAGGAACGACTATGCAGAGAAAGCCGCTGGAAAGAGAGAATGGTCAAATTTTTGTGTCCCTTTAGTTATAGTAAAAGATTTCTAATTTAAAGGTGAAATTTTGCATGAAACAAAGAAGTGCACCTCACTTGTAGGTGAACAGTTTTTGTGTGACTTTCAGAAAACCTCTTTGAAAAGTAATAAAGCATATATGCTGCATATCCAGCAATGCAGGCTCATCTTCGTTAGCCTCTTTAGGGAAACCTCTAGGCTTTTTTGTTTCTTCAGGAAGACTGTCAGATCTGGTGGGTCTCTTCTCGCTTATAAATCTTGCAGTATAAGCTTACTGCACATTTGGATCTGCAAATCCATGCTGAAGACTAGGAAACACATTTATTCCAGGACTTCTGTTACATGATTTTCAGTTATCTTCCAGCTTGTCTGGAAATGTCAAGAAGTTGTTGTTGGAAGGAAAAGGCGAGTGGTATGGGTTGAAGGAAGATTATTAATGGAATTTTCTATAGGGCAATTTTCCCTCTGTGCTTGTTAAATACTTTCATTAGTGATTTTATCACAGAGAGTAGGGCTGTGTAAACAAAATGGGTATAAGTAGTTTGACATTTAATAACAGAAATAGCAAGCGATCTGTTACAAAACCGAAACTCATCCTTCAGCCCTCGGGATTGAGAAAGGCTCACGGAGTGTGACTGGGGATGACTGTGTGGTATCAAGGAGGCACACCTTGATAAGGACCAAAGCATATCTCTATGAATTAAGCCAAGGGATTATTCACTGCATTACACAACACCTTTCTGTGTTCTCAGGGACGCCGCGTGCGACTGAGTCACCCACGGTGAATAAAATCCAGCCTGGAACAGGTTTACAATAGGGTTACTTGGACAGGCCATCTATGAGAGGGAACCAAAGGAGCCTGGATTGTTTAGTTTAAGAAAACAGAAGAACCTGGCAATTCCTACCCAGCTCTGCTTCCCACCGGCCTCAGTGGGAATAAAGGCTGTTGGTTTCCTGACTTTACTGGGGGTTTTGTCGTCGAATACAATGGGAGCAGAATCAGATCTTGAAGAAGAAAAACAGAATTGGACCCAGAGGAGCCAGGGCTGGGAAAGACCCAGCACGTTCTGGTTTAAATTGAGCAGGGCTGTAAAAAGCTAATAAAACTCATATTGAAATATGAGCTAAAAGAAGCGCATATCACTGAATTATGTCGGTCAGGACAATTAATTGAGTTTAGTACTGGATATATATAATTTTTGACATGTTTTAATTTATCTCAAGTAAGTCTATGTTGTTTTCTTGTGATTAAACCTGTTAGTTAAAAATCATCTTGCCTACAGAAACAGTAATAAAGAGACGAAGCAACTTTTTCCCACACTGTGGATTCAGAAGCTCTTTCACTGCAGTGTCAAAAGACTGGAATCCCRTTTCCTGCCCCTAATTTCAATGACCAGCTTAGTGGTGGTTTACTGTCTATATATTTATCAAGCAGAAAGTAAATTATTTTGTTAGACACATCGTTCTATTTCCAAGATAAATCTCAGTAGTTAACTTTTATGGAAACCAAGAGGAGAGTCCAAGGAGGCCCATTTAAAGCCTGTAAGCACCTGAATCCTGTTTGCCTTTTTAAAACTTCCTGAATATGCTCAAAATCCACTTTCATCCAAAACCAAATAAAGCACCACCGGCTGGTCCTCCTGTGCTTGGAGCAATTAGAGTCTAACAGCTATGACACACACCTGAATTCCTCTTGCTCCCAGTATCTAAATCAAAGAATTAGTCTGTGTTGCATAAACATTCCCACACACCTCTCACAGCCTGACTCTGAAGATGCTCCATTCAGATCCTCTGCAGCAGTAATTCACGTAGAATGGACAATTACAGCTTTTAAACACAGTGCACAAAGCCACAGTCTGGATAAATATCAGCAAGTCGGTGCCTGAAACCTAATGGGAATGTTGATTGGCACAACATAACTATGACATTTAGCAAATACATCCAGTTGCTCACACCCCACTGAGGTGACATGACTGTGCTTAGGGAAGAGGTGGTCGCCACTTGCAGAGGAAGGCAGATGACTTCCTGAGGTATCAGTGCTGGCAGGAGCAGGCCAGAGGTCTGGGCACACGGGGAGCAGCCAAAACACAGATCACACATTCTTGATTCAATTTAAGCAGCAATATCTGACTCGGAAAACAATGAGCATCTCCTTTATAGCAAGCAGGAGCACTAAGTGATTCAACCAGGGAAGTTTAATCATTCAAGGATATTTCCTGGGACAAACTGAGTGCACAGATAGCTAACAGTTTTCTCTTCTATCATCTGCTGTGCATTTAGCTCCACTTTCCCCTCGGATTAGAACTTCAGCTGTAAGCAGAGGCATGCCAAGAGGCAGCGAGGTCCTGGGCACGGGTGTGCAGTTGCAGTGAAACACCCACAGTGTGGGGACAAGCCCAGAGATGTRGAGTAGGAACCCACACAGACCCCTCTCATAACTGGTAGATCACACCAGTGATCACTCACCCACGGCACGTGGGATTTGGGATCATCCATGCATCCTCCACACAACCTCACACAGAATTCCCTGTTTTCTGGGACAGATCCACGGCACACTCGCTCTGCTCCTGACCCCCTTCCCCCTCCCAAACCCGGTCCCTGCAAGCCCAGCCCTCGCTACAACACTGACATAAAGTACAAATAAGTTAATGAAACCACAGTATTTTTTTCTATGTAGACCTGGACTATTTCAGCCACGAGCAATGTGAGCAGCCACAGGTGTTGCACTAAATAAAGTAATAGAAAATGTCTCCATTGTAACAGTGGAAGCCCTGTTTCAAAATCCCTCTCTGCTTTTTATTAATAGTTGGATTCCTTTCTATCAGCAGTCATAACTGCATTTACCTTATTTTTCAGCAAAAA
Source organism: Amblyornis subalaris (assembly GCA_018881555.1). NCBI lineage: Eukaryota > Metazoa > Chordata > Aves > Passeriformes > Ptilonorhynchidae > Amblyornis > Amblyornis subalaris. Next base: position 3,788,788 of record JACAXG010000014.1, read on the forward strand.
TGTTTTGCTAAGAAAAGATCTACTAAAAATTACTACTGCTTTTCGGTCAGTTTGTGCTTGAGCAAGCTTTCAATCTTTTCACAGAAGGGGAGAACATAAACTTGTGATTCAGAAAAGAGAGGAAACCAGGGGTTACAAAGGTTGGGAGGCCAAGTAGTATGAAACAGACCCCCTCCGTCAAGTAAAAAACTTGGCAGGATAACTAGAAACAGACCAACCCTAAATCCAAGGGTTCATGAGCAGTAACATAATTAGCTGGAATAAAACTAATATTCTAGTGTTAAATTTCACCTCAACACAGACCAGCAGTTATTAGGGAGAAACCGGTGAGAATGAGGAAAGATGTGTTTCATTTAAGAAATTTACACCGAGTGGGAAGGTACACACAGGGGTTATTTCCTAAAAAGCCCATTTGGATGCTCCAAGTGACTGYGGTCACTTCAGCTCCCCCGCTCCAAGGTGGATGTGTGTGTCAGCCTTGCCCAAGTGTCTGGTACAGCCCAGTCCACCGAAATCCTGAAACATTTGTTCCTGGGAAAAGAACCACAAATACACTGGAAAAAATGTTGAACAGGAAATGTTTGACCACTGCTACATCACAAGATATCAAAAGAATTTCACRTTGGCTACTTCCTTCAACCGAGGGGAGGCAGGGGGTGCTCGGCTCGAAAATGAAATGGCCCTAGAGGCCCTGCCAAAACCCCCCAAAAGAGCTGAGGTTTCAGCAATAGTAAACACACTTTCTCTTTTCCTTTATTAGCAAAATGGGAGCAAAACCTTCAACGACAACACACATGGCAAATATTGGTGCTGAGAGAGGAGATAAACAACGCCAGCGATCCGCGGACCGGGCGCAGGAAATTCCAGCCATCTGATGAGCTGTTGGCTTAACAAGCAGCCCTTCATATGTCAGCGGCCAGCAAAGGCTATTTTCTTTTTTYGCTGGTTCCCTGGAAAGGCGTAGGAAAGGCAAGGCAGGGGCAAAGGAAAAGCAAGGCGAGGCGTTGGGAAAGGCATGGCAGGGAAGGGAGGCAAGGCTGCCCTCGGGCACGGGTGAGGATGGTTGGGGGCAGAAGCAAGAGGAAAACCTGTTGCCTGCTGGAGACAGAGGGGTGTGTGCCTGCCCCCGAGACTGCAGCACTCCAGCCTCCGAGCTGCTCACAGCCTCRTCGCGGCCTCGCCTCGGGCAAGCCGCGCATGGTTTCTTTTTGAACAAGCTATCTTTTAACACTCACAACCGGGATGACTTAACAGAAAGAGAGCGTCTCAATTTTTTTGCGAGCGACGTCCCCCCTAGACTCTACCCAAACAAAGCTACTAATGTGTGGTCATTTTCTTGGCAGCGTGGCTGCATGCTGATAACACCGCTGCCTGCTATTCTCCCAGGAGCGGGGCTGCTGGAAGACTGCTCCCTACCTCATCCCCTGATGCTTCTGATGCGGGTGATCCTCCGACTGCACGGCGCCAACCACAACATGCTACCCACCGTGAGAGAGCAGGACACAGGCTGCTCTAGTCAGGAGTTATCGTCTATCATACTGATTGACGAAACCAAGAGTGAGCAGAAAAAATAAACACGAACAGAGGCTGCAGTGTATGGGGCAGTCAGCTGGGAGTTTTAGTATTTGGCCTTGGTGATCCTACTCTCATGGTAGGTTATCTTTTCCTTGTGCTATCATTTATCATAACTTTGAGGGCCAGAGGGAGAAACAAACCTACAATTTTTCTATTGGTTACATTCATTAAACTCTTCTTTTTTTAGCACCACTTCCTCTGCCCCTAATAACAATCCCACCCCCTCAATCTGTATTCCCTAAAGAACAGTGAAATCAAATCTAAGTACAGTCCTCCCCTTTTACTCCTATTACAGCAATAGACCATTGCAAGCAATTAACCTCTGTTATTCCATCAGACCCAGGACCCAGCCGCACGCTCGCCCGGCAGTGCCTGGCTGCAGCCAGCGTTAACTCCTGCCTCAGCTCCCTCCGTCCTGGCCCCAAACGTTATTTGGGCAGAGATGTTGGTTTTGTCACGACCATCTCCTTTTCAAATAACGCCAGTTGACTTCTGCAGGCACAGCCCAAGTTCTGTATTGGGCTTGACAGCCACCATAAAGCAGTCCCTGAAGTGTCAGTAACAAAGATGATTTGTATGGGGCTTGCAGTCGTCCCCTCTTCTAATAGCTTTCTCATTCCAGCACAGAAACACCGAGCAGAGAGCAGCTGCTTAAAGCTGATACAAGCATTTCTTCTCTCAGCAGGCCATTCTTGCATAACCATTTATTTTGCAGAGTTTTAAAGTGCCTGAAGGATTTAATTATGTACATAGACAACCCCTATAAACTCTATTCTAGGCTTTTTATTGACTTTTGTGCCAGGCAGCTCTTAGGCATTTCAATTAAGTGTTTTTTTATAAGAAAAGCAACAATATAGTAAAAGGATATATTCTTTATAGATAGTTCCAAACAGTTTGTGCCGATTTAATAAAGTTTATTTAATTGACGAGGATTTAGAATATCTTATGCTACAACTTGCAATACACRTCCTTTTGGGCCATGGATCTGTTTAAAGGGGCCTGCCAGGACCACTTAGGTACCAGGGGAAAACAGCTTGGATCTGATTACTTAATCCTAATAACGTGTTGTGAAACTTTAGGAGACTACCTGTCATTTAGCATCGTGGTCAAAATTGAAGTGGTAAATAGCTAAGAGTTGAAGTCTGGCATTGTCTCGGTCAGGGTTTTAGGGATCCTGGAGCGGGATAGGAGAAATGTTCCGTGTTCCCAAATTTTCCGGAAAGGCCAATGTTGCCTTTATCTGCTTTCTAAACTATTTACAAGGCTTCTGCAAACCTGCCTTCATTACAGCCTAGGATATTTCGGTCCCAGCAGGTGGCCAACAGGAGAGCAGGCCTGTTTGTGAAATATGTAATACCCTTTTCATATACTTTAACCAGAAATGTGCACCTCCACAGCCCTCCTAACCCTTCTAATTTCCCTTTCTCCTCTTAATCTGCTCTGCGAGCCATGAGCATGCATTAAAATCTCCCTAAAACATTTCACCCAGAGGCAATGTAATTCCGCAACAAGCAACCAACATTTCACAGCTCTGGAGTAATAGATTAATTTGAACCTAATGTTGCCCGTCGTTTACTGCTCCAAATGTTCTGGTGTAGACATAGCCCCGAGGCGCAGCGCTGTGGCATGCGCGGCTCCTGGAACCAAAGCTACAGTTGGCTTCACATCTGTGCATCACATTTGCCATGTGCCTCATTATCCCGCGCCCCACTGTGCCTACCTGTCCCAATCAGCTTCTCAGCCACAGGCTATCCAATTTTTTTTCCCCCAACTAAGGATCTTTGTTCTCCTTCTCACTTACTAAATTTTTGCGAGACCTCTGCACCCAAGCAGTGGGGATTCCGCGCATGTGAACCTCCGAGCTTCTCTAGGTTCTTAATTCTCCATTAGGAACAGGAAAATTACAACATTAAGTCTCCGACATGTCACTGCATAAATTGTACCATTTGCAGAATCTAATATAAAGTCAGTGACTAAGCACATAAGCATGTAATAAAGAACTGAGTTGTTTGTTTTGACTTTAACAAGTTCGGTCTGCATCAATTATCTGTAAGTAAAGAAAGAGTAATTTCCAATTCCAGATAAAAACCCCTGTCACAGAAAGAAAAGATTATTACATCCAAAATCAAAACCAACTGTTCCCAAAAGTTTAAAAAGCTAACCTTTTAAAATTCATTGATACAAGAACAAAAATACATATATTTGTGTGTTCAGATGAAAATAAAATSGACTTTTAGCAGAAAAGTGTGCCTGTTTTAGCATTTAAAGCTCTGTATTTAATTCTCTATTTATAGAAACATGTGCAAAAAAGGCACAGTGCCTTTATCTCAAGCCACTACGGAGTAAAGAAGAGAAAGTAAAATGCACTCTCGAGCAGGAGCAGGGAATTATCTCAAACCAAACATATCAGTCTGAAACCCAACAGCTCATCACCGCATTAAAAGGTTACTTTGTTTTTGCTTCAATGTACAAAGCACTTGAGCTTGCTTTAAGTTTATATCCTTTGGACTTTTTCCAGTGAGGAGAAATTAAAAATGCTTTTGGTCTAACAGCACAATGTTCAGCCTCTTCAGGAGATGCAGAGGGGAACTGGAGCCTAATGGATACTGTGTTCTGGTTCCTTCCAGCAGCATGAAGGGGCCTTGACACAGATAAAACACCACATTTCTACCTACTCACAGACCCTTCATGCTGGAAGAGGACCTGACACAACTGAAAGCCCTATATCCAAGCACTATCAATTCAAATAAACTCTGGTGGCACAACTGAATTTCTCATCCTGTGAGATCTTGAGGTTCTTGCTGCAAACTTCTCCTGGCATCATTTTTAATAGCAATTTTTACCCGCCCTTCCCTGAGTAGCTGTCAATTCTGCCACCAGTCTTACCTGCTGCAGTTTACAAACTATATTAGATTTCTACACATAATTCCAACACACACACTCCTAGCACATTTCATTACATGCTTGAATTAATTTATTCTATATGGAATTTGTTACCTTTACAATAAAAAAAAGAAGTTAGTATTCATTATTGAGAGCAGACAGATGGAACATGTTCAATTTAAGACATCAATAAGAAGGCAGGAGGGGGGGAAATCTTATAATCCGTGTGGCACAACCTATTCCATCTGGTACTTCCAACTTGTCTGCCAAGACTTTTTTTCCTATATAAAAGTGAACGTTTCTCTTTAGAGTTAACGGAACATTCTTGGGCATTAAGACTCTGCATCTGATTTATAGATAACAAGCAACAACACACACTTAACATACAATATTTGGAAAGCATAATCTGTTTCATAAGGTAAAGGTTCTGGGCTTGACCTGGGAGAAAACAAAACAAAACAAAACAAAACAAAAACCACAAAAAAAGAGCACAAACTCCAGGAAATTGTGTTTATCTGAAAATGTTATCTGGGCAGTCAGAACAGAAGCTGCAGCTTTTGCTTTAATGAATCATGAAAGTGATTCAGCAAACTGCTTTGGTCTCTTAAAAACAAATATTAAGCAACACCAATGCTAAATTATACAACAAAAAAACATTAGCCATCTCTCAACAGGAAGAAAGAACTTTTTAGCACATTCCTACCAACATCCAGCATCTAGAAGATAATGCCAAAAACTGTGATGTTTTGGCATGTGTCAAAATCAATTCTAACTGTTGGTTTAAAGGCTACTCAATTAATGGAAATTTATTTCCAATGAACGTTAAGATAATGGAGCTAAAGCAATCATTTTTCTTAATACAACTCGTTCCAAGAGTGTTTAATCAAGTAGGTGGGGGTTTTTTCTAGTGTCTTTTTGACAGAGCACTAACGGTACAATTTCCATAAGTTTCTTTTCCATTCTTGAAGCGTGTCCCTAATTCCTGCAGTGCTTTGCATTAAGCTGTCTCATTATACCAAAGACATTATGTCACTTCTCTGTTTATGAGCACACTGGCCCTCAGCCCTTGCAATAACAGCCAGCCACAAACACCCACTTCTGGCAACCAGCCTAATGATGGAAAAGATTGTTTCAAACCAAAAAAGAAGAGGGATTCAATTATCCACCTAAACCTTACAGGCACAGGGGAACAAGTTAATTTGGCGCAATCATGTACCAAAGGTTCACATTTATCTTTTACATCTCGGGGAGAGATTATGTGGGTTCAGTCGGGCAGCCACGGAAATGAGTGGTCACACTGGAGGGCTGCTGGGTCTCACGTGGGTGCACTTGGTGTGGAAAAGCAAAACAATGAGCATCTGCCTCGTGTATCCGATGTCCACCTATCACCTACCGCATCTCTAGTACAGAAAGAAAATTGTTTTCACTGCTAATTTTATGGGATTTGGTTGCAAATGTGTAATATTTGCTTTCCTTGAATCCCACCAATTGTTCTTGTGTTTTAAGGAGAAAACTATCTGCAGAGCAAGGCATTCCTCTGTGGATGAGCCGTGCAGGGATGAGGTCTGTGTCAGCTGTAGGACCTCTGAGCCCACCACAATCAGAGAGTTAGACACTCCTATCCAGTATAAAACTGGACTGGCCATGATTATTCAGTGAAGATATTCAGGAATTATGTAAATATAAGAGTTCAGCCTCACGAGGGTTGCAGGGGGTGTCAGTGAGAGAAGAGATCCCACCCAGGTGCTGGGGCACCAAGGTCCTCACCTCCAGCATCCCAGCCCCACACGGGCACCCCAGGGAGGCGGGTGAGAAGGATGCAGGAGCAGAGGAGAAAAAGGCCAAGGAATATTATGAGGATGTTTGAAAATTAGCAATATATTTCTTTTTGCCTTTGGTCATGGCTTTTTTTTCCCTTCTGACTTTCGGTCAGAGTTTACTTTCAGGCCAAAAGCACCACGGGGTCTTTTTCCCTCACCGAAGCTCCTGCGTGCAGGAGGACATTTCATTCCTCCCGACGTCCAGAACCTGCACATGATTAAAGCTGAGCTGGGGCAGCATTAACATTCTGCTAACAAACCCCTCCTGCCGTGGGGCCGTGGGCCGGGAGGGGCAGGAGGGCCACGGCCCCGCAGCCGCTCCCCTGGGTCAGGGCATGCTGGGAGGGGAAATAAGCTACAGAGCAGACAATTTTCAGCTTGACTGGTTTTACTTTCTCTACCAGGCCTCACGAAAACAAACTGACAAAACAAAGGACACAAAATTAATGACCCATGCCTTCTGTCAATTGACTCTTAGTAACAGTGGCTAGTTCACCTTAATTTTATTTATTTATTTATTTTTTTCCTTCACTTTGAGTGAGTCGCCGTAGGCAGCGGTTCAGGTTCATTTAAAAATTCTTCAAAGGCATCACTTGGTTTTCATTAATTTGGTAACTGTAGTTTCTGATGATGATGAACAAACAATGCAAAAGAGTTTATTTGAATTAAAAAAACCCCAACGAACCTCTTAGCCACTGCATGTGTTTTTCCTGTAATGGTTGTAAATAACGGCATATCTATATTCCAGGGAAAGACATGTTACTCAGGGTTTGCCATCTCCTCAAAACATTTTACCCTCTTCATTTCCTTTTGAGACGCCATTATTTATATGGCTGAAGTTTCACTTGACAGCTCGCCAGAAAGCCAAGTTACAACAAACCTTTTACTATTAAGCAACAACATTATTTCTGAGTTGGCTTTACTCGTGTTTTCAGCAGAGACAGATTTTATATCCTAATGAATCCCACTTAAAAAACGCTAATATCTTGATCCCTCTTGCACGGCACCGTGTTTCCCAAACCTTGCTGCAGTCACACGTTTGCCTTTTATAATTCCTGGCACTCGGGGAAAAGGTGCCTGATGCTCCAGCCAGGAGCACTCACGTCCTTTAGCCCTGCATAGCTAAAGAGCTGCACAACTTTTTAAATATTTACCCCATTATATAAATGTCCATTGAAGGGCACTTACATAAACGATAAGCGCTTACAGCAAACACTTTTAGAGAGCAGGATCTGTGGTATGCAGAGGAGATAAGGCCACTTCCTGCAAATCCTTATTCACAGAATTAGTCCTTAATCAGGCAAATAGACTCCCTGATATCAACGGGATTTCTCCTGTGAGCAAGGGTGGCAGGATTGGGCTCTTAATGGGACATTTTAAAAATTCATGTCTCTTCCCAGTAAAACCTGTGAGACCTAATATACACCTTAGTGGCAGTAAACACATCCTACTGTGCACATCCTAACCAGCAATATCCATACTGTGCAACCTGGTATCTTCCCTTCTACATATTTAGTTACATGTCTGTGTTAATTAACCCCATTATTCAACAAGAGACAGTTTTGGTTTATAAAATGCTGTGCTCAGTGGTAATCCCTATATAAAATAACTAACAGGTATGTCACAAGCTAAAATATATCCAACACAAAAACCAGTATTCGATCAAGGAAAATGAAGAGCATGAAGATGTTTCTTGCCATGAAAGAAAACAGTAAATTAAACATYATTGGAAGGTTTTAGAGATCTGGTGTAAAAGCTGGAACAAGTAGCTCTGTGAGAGAGACAGAAATATAAACCTGCTTTTATAGGTCTGGGGAATGAAGTGGAGTGGTGGTGTGTCTCAGGGTACTGCACCAGGCTGGGGATGGGGCCAGACCCCATGCCAGGGCAGGACCACAGCTCTTACTCCTGCTCCTACCTTTGAACTTGAAATTCTACACATGCACTGGAGGAAAACAAGAACCAGGATTGCTAAAAGTCTATTTCCAGGCAGCCTCACTCACCACTTGCTGTCTATGAACTTCCTAGAAAGTTGGAAATATCATAGCGCTGCTCGCCTAGTGCCACTTTTCGTGCTGTTTGTCAGCATTTCCATTACAAACCTTTTTAAAGGGTTTCCAGCTCAGCCACAAAAAGCCACTTCAGCCCTAAAGCTGGCGTACAGCTTCCCAGTCTGGGAGTGAACGACTTTGTCAAGCTAAACAAAACGTGGGTTATCTCTCTTTAGCAAAGGAAAGACTCTGGGAGGTTTGAAAATTAACAGAGGCTTCTACTTATACAGAGCTGTACCTTCGCATCCTGTTTCCTATGGCCTTAGCATATAAGTTATAAATTGCTGAAGAATTTCTTTTTTTAAAATTTAAATTGCAAACACACATAAATATGATCCCCCCTCTGGCTGTTTTGGATGAATCGGGGAGATTTTGCCAATCTTGCTCAGTTAGGGACTCAGCTGTTGGTGACAATTACAGAGGAGGAAAAAAAAAAACAAAAAAGCCTTTTTTTTCCCTTACTCTACCTCTTTCAGCCAAGTTCTGTGAATCATAGGGTGTTGGTAGCTGAGTATTGACCAAGCAGTTCAATAAACAAACAATAATACACAGTAGCTTCCTTTTATCTGTAAGTGCCAAAGCACTTGAGAAAGGGGCACATCCATAAGCAACTTTATTTTACAAGATGATCGAGGTCCCTTGAGGCTGCTTTTCCCTCCTGCATAGGAGGATGAGAGGAGGTTTAGAAGGCAATAAGTGCCACTGCCCTGGTTGCTGGTGTGTTGTGGCACAGGCCTGGCACTGCCCACAGCAAATACATCAGGATTAGGAATTGCAGCTCTCGGGAGCACTAGGGGACAATGCGAAGCTTGAGTAGAAATCAGCCAAGAGGCACAATTAGATAAGTTAATGGACCTAAAGTCCACCCAGGGCTGTAATGAAAGGTATCACCTCTGTCTTGGATCACTGGAAACCAAAATAGTATCTCAAAGGAAGGGTCACTCCAACCTCACCTAATACCTAAGTCATTTTCCTTGGGACCTGCTACTGGTGTTACCTGAGATGTGGGATGGATGGATGGGTTTTCAGCTGGACAGGTGTTGAGCCTTCTCTTACACCTTTATGCTGGTGATAATGAGGACATCTATGAGCAGGGGCTCCACATGGCCAGGGTTGTGCAAGGGGCTGGCAGGGATGTGCAGAGACACTTGGGGGGCGGGACCACTCCCCAGGCTCAGGGCAGCAGGGATGGGGAAGACAAAGGCAGCCATCAGAAAGGAAAAACTATGTGCATCCATTTAAAAAAGCCTCAGATCACAGCAAATATGACTCAAGAACTGCCCTGGCAAGCTGAAATCCCCCCATGTGCCCACTGCAGCCCCCAGGCAGGTGGAGGTGCTCAGCTTTGTATGGAGGCAGAAGTGGTTGTAAGGGTTTTCTTCTTTTTTCCAGTTGGAAAGTCACCTGCTTCAGCCAGAGTTGTCAGTAAACCACACACCATGAGACATCTGTGGGGCTAACAAATAGTTTCTTCCACTGCAAGACAGGCTTTTTTATTAAAGAGAGCCGAGATGCTGTGTGTAGGAATGCAGAGGCCACGCAGAGTAAGACACCAGAAAAACTGATAAAAAATGCAGGAATATTAGCAACATAGAAAAAAAAAAATTGACACTGCCTGTCTATTTAAAAATGCCTTGAGCAGAATATTTTAGATTGTAAGGGTTTTGCATAAAAAGGGCTCCATATCAACAAAACACTGATCTATCTGCTCCTTTTTGTTCGTCTGCCTGCAATACTCACACAGTGAACGGACGCACACGGCAGCCACCGAAATAATGGGATACTGGTTTAAATGATCACTGGATTAGGCCTTATGGTCTTCATTCAGCAAAGCATTTAAGCATATGTTTAAGGTTAAATACATACTTTTCATGCTGAACTCTACAGGGATAAGCTTAAGTATATGCATCAATTTGAGCAGATACTTAAGAGCTCTGCAAAATCAGGATGGACATGCTCAGACATGTGTTAAGTGCACAGTGTTCTTTAACTGTTGCCTCGTGCAAAACCTCTGGTGGATTCACCGAGTAATGGGAAGTGCCTGTATCCCGTGCACAAACTCTGACCTGGGACAATTCTGGCTGATGCCCGTGGGWGCCGCAGGTGGGTCCCCCGGGAGCCGCCTGCGCGCTCCGTGTGGGCAGTAAAACCTGGGGCTGAGAAGTTGCTACRGGGATGCTGGGTGGTCTCCGGTCATGCTGGAGCAGGGGTTATTTAATACCATTTGTAATGGTTGCTTGGGGCAGGTGGTGGCTCACCGAGGATGGGCTGCAGCACAAATGTTGCTGTATGTTAACGCCGGCGAGGCGGGGAGCACACAGTGAGGGATTAGCAAGGATTTGGCGCCAGAGAAGAACGTCACTTCCCAACCCGCTTGGAAAGCAAAGTCTACTCTAAAGTTGAGGTCATGTTTTTTTTAATGATGCACAAGTATGTAAAATAAAAAATTAAAACATAAAAATCAGCAATTATGTTACTCAAAGCGTTTTGGGAGATTTTTTTAAATCTGTGGTATCAAAGGTATAAGGAGAACTTGCTTGATCTTAGAATTCAGTAAATCCCAAATATTTAGCCTAAAGTATTTCTGGAGTTGTCTGAAATAAAGGTTTTGCAGAATGTTGAGCCTTATCTAATTTCACCAGATTATTTTAAAGCTCAAATCAAACCAATATAAATAATGGGTAGAATTACTAACCTGCAGGGAATGTCATCACAAATTTCCTGGAGTTTTCCATGTAACTATGAGCATGACTGGTCTATTTACTGAAAGTAGTATATACTGTATAATGTTCACTGAAAACTCATGTAACTCATGCAATATGATAACCACTAGGGTGCTACTGTGACGTAAAGGATATATTACAATTTTATCCAATTCAAACAGGGGAAAAAAATGGTTTTAATCGTCCTGCCCTCTAAACAAATACTTTGTCTGTTCTACTGAACTTGAAATTCAAGGTTATGTATAAGTCATCCTGCAATAAAAATAATGTTATGGAATAAACAAGACYGCACTACGATATGATTTGAGTCTTCAATCACTGAATTTTTTTGGAAATATTTATATGAAGTGAATGTGTTATGTGTGCCAGGATTTTTTATGGTTCTTATAACGCAGTTGCAATGCATCGCATTGTTATGTGCAAAAGCACCGGTGACAAGCACATAGATCCCAGTGCTGGGGCTGGCTCTGGCAGGAGGAGATGTTTCATGCAGGTGATAGGTTTAGCTCTGCAAGGAGCAGCCTGGCTGCAGTGCTGCCCCAGCCCAGCACGGGGGTACTAGCAGAGGAATCTCCCACCACCCCCAGAGGGGGGAACCGAGACATCCCTTGTCCTCCCACACTCACAGCCTGACCTGGGGCTGGTGGCTGCTCTGGAAGGGGCAGAGCAAAGTCCCTTTGGCAAATTCAGGGCATCAGGGATTGTTCATAAATGCCACAGCACAAGTGGAACACGCAGTAAGAGTAAAATCATTTTCCTGCTGTCACACGCTGAAAAATTTGTGGRGATTGCCTGTCCTGCAAACGTGGAATCTTGCAATGCTTTGCACTGGACTTTGATGAGGTCAGAGGGCACTGTGTGAAGGGAGTGACACTCCCAGTGCTGGATGAGCTTTTGAGAGGCAGGATTATATCCTACCTTGGGTGACTTTAATAATAAGAACAAAATAAGTAAGAAGAGAGACAGATGTTTGCAGTCAGCTCCTCTTCTCTAACATTCCGCCCTCTTTCCAGACAGAGATCACATGCAAGGCCATCTCCCGTGATGGGGATGGTCATCCTGCTTTTGCAAGCTACCACCTTCCAGAAGTTTGGGCATTGCTGCCCTCCCAGGGCCATTCYCTCACAAATTACTGCCCAGGACAGTCCCTACATTTTCAGTCTTCCCAAGGTTTTTGGACCATGCATAAATATAAGGAAGAACCTGAGGTTTAAACAGGGAAGAAAGATACCTTCACTAATTTTCTTTTTTTAATGGGGTCCCCCATTTCTGTGGGAATAAGACTCATTTCTAGGTTCTCATGAAAAGCTAGAGTTGCCTCAATTTCTCTGCATGACATTTTTTAGGCTTGTGCTTTGATTTCATATCTCCCCTAATTGCTTATGAGACTCAGCACCCTCTTGACACCCCCAGCATCTCTTTTTGCAGAGGCCTTGTGAGTCACCCTGTGCCAAAACATCAACAAAGCTGAAGCATCCTGCAGAAAAAGCTGCTTTTCACACAAAATTTTGGGAGCCYGGAAGGACTCGGAGCATTAGGGCTGACTGCTGCCATCACCCTGCTGATGGTGGCAGCAGTCYATTCGTAGCAAGGGATGTGTTCCCTATGGCTGTTCCTTCAGCCCTTTTTACTTTCCACAAGGGTTTGAGGAGAAAACCAGAAGAGTGACTTRGTGAAAACACATCTGCGAGTAGATGTACAACCCCTCTGTGTAGCTACACACTGACAGGCACCAGGTGAAAAACCCAAGTGTGTCATCAGCAAAGGGGAGGGTTCCCCTTCAGACATGACAGGGATTCACCCTTCACCTAACGTCATCCTAAATGCTCAGAAGAGTATCAAATAACACAAAAATAACATGTTTTCATTCTCTAGGTCATAAAAGCATCATCCTTCACTGCTGGTCTGCTGCTGGAAGCGATGTGTTGCCATCAGCCGCTGCAAATCATGTGGTGGCAAGAGATGCCCATCACAGCGAGCTCGCGTCACCCACAGACGCGTGTGACACTCAGCAGCAGGCAAGGGMGCATTKCCAGGCAGGATCAAATTTTCTCTTGGCTCCCAACCACAYAGCTCCATTGCCAGTGCAGGTTTAKGGATGTAAATCCATGTTAACATCTCAGGAGGGGTCAGATTTGAGTTGCAAACGCTGCTGAGGACCAACCCCTGCTCTGCCCTCTGTCCCTGAGCTGTCTCCTCTTTCCCCATCCCAATGCAAGATCCAGGGAAACGCTTCCTCCCGGAGTCTTATCACAGCAGGCAAAGAAACGAGCCAACCCAAAACCTGAAGATTTACTACCAGAAGCCCTCATCAGAATATACTATGTATCTCATAAAATAAACATGGTAATGAAAACCGGTCCTACCGAAACCCTCAAACCTATGAGCATTAGCAGCTGCTTTCTGTAAAGCTGCTGTTGATGTTAGGGGGAGATACACATCAGCCTGGGAGATGCTGTGCTGGGCTCTGGTGGAGTTAAACCCACCTTGGCTGGAATGTGCCGTGCTTTGTAACCTCACACTGACAGCGAGTGTGTCCATGCGGCTCGAAAGCTCCAAATAACTGACTCTGAAACCCAAATCTGAGCTGCAATTAGATGCCTCTTTTTCATAAACAAAATCAGACTGTCTTGTGCTTGCTTTAGAAATTGGACTAATCTTTGACAGGCTGTTCTCATTTTCCAATTACCCACGAGGGAACGCGCATTGGCACTCCAGCAAGTGATTTTTGGCTGTGCCCCTTGGTTGCAAATAGTGTCATTGTTCTTGGTTAAATCTGTGAAAATTATACCTCCAACTCYTCGCTGCTGGCTGCCTGCTAGAGCATCCTGCATGGCTTGGAGGCTGATTTCTTTATCAGGCTCCATATGTTTCCTCAGCTAAAGGCTACGAGCAGGGCAGAAATCTGCTGTTAAAGGAGCTACTGACTCTCCGCGCTGAGTGACAGCCTGACCAGGATCTGCTTTTTGAGTTCCCCTGAACAGATCTGCCTATAAAACCAGCACCAYGCATCTGCACTGCTGCCACAGGCAGTGGCCAGGTGAATCCATGGGCTGCAGAGAGGTCTTGGTGCATGTTTTTGGCAACACTTTCTCTAAATATATCTGTCTGATTTGGAACAGGTGAAATGTTTCAACACCACAGATGGAGACTGGTTGCTGAGAAGACAAACCCAAAAGGTGTTTAAGCATGTGATTGATTTAAACCAACACATGAGACTGGGTGTGGAAATTTTTCTTCTTGTCTCTGTTCAAATATTCAGCATCAGAGAAAAGCCAAGGTGATGATTTTTCACCATGGCTTTGCTTTCATTTCCCCCCATCTTTGCTGAGGACGAATTCAATAATAATTCACATGCAAATCTTTCAAACTTACTTTAAAAAGAGGCACGGCAGAAACTGTAAACCCTAAGGGCATTGCATTCTGTACTACAACAAACAAGCTGAGCCTTCATTTCTGCTTCCACTGCACAAGCAGTGACCAGCAGTGGCACAAACCCAGGCTGCTGGTGYTGGCACCTGCTTTAAACTCGGTACAAGCAAGCCCTGCTCTCTCCCAGGCAGTATCCTGGAGTTAGAGACAAMGGACAAATATTAGCAATATTAGTCACACTTGAAATAAAATGACATTTATGGATTGGCATAATCCAGTCATTGGTTCTGGATTCCACAACATCAGAGGCTTGGTGTAAGTTCACATGATGCTCCTGAGTACCAGATTATGTATTTAGGGATAGGCTGAGCAGAAAAGTGAGGGGGAAGGGCAAAAAAGAACAGAAGGGGGGGGAAAAACAGGAAAATTCAGGCCTGAACACAAAGCAGAAAAGCAACTTCTTTGCTGAAGAAGCTCCAGATATCTGGCTAAATATCTGAAGAAGCTACAGGTGTGCAYGCAGCCTTCAAATGCCAAAACATTTTCAAAATTCTTTTATTTCAATAGCATCTTATACCMAATTAACTACTCAAAGCTGAAGGAAGGAGGCTGCTGGGAGCTGTAGCCATGCTGGGAAATCAATGTTCCCCAATGCACCAGTGGTCCCAGAGAAGAAYAAGCAGAGAAGGGATGGAAAAGGCACCAGTGGGAAGGGTGCAGTGCGAAGGGCATGACTGCMCCATCCACCCTCTGCTGCTTTTGGTGCTCTCTATGATTATACCATGTCATGTCCTCAGTACCCAGCAAGGCCAGAGGCACATCCTGCCTTCAGTTACCTCCTGGCAGGCTCCCCAGGAGATCAGGATGCTCCTCCGAGCTGCCCAGCCCTGGGCACAAGGCTGCAGACACAGCCTGCCTCACCATCAGGGAGATATTTGGAGAAATCTTTTCAAAACCGACCCCAGAGCAATCTCCAGTCCTTGGAGACTGAGGGCTCCAGAGGTCCTTTTGGCCTCAGCTACACAGCGATGCCACAGCTCTGCCACATTGTGTTTCTGGTACCAGGAACAGCACTGGCATTCGCTCTTCGTGGGACATAAAGTCTGAGTGGTTTGATATTGCTYTGCTGAGCATTGTGGATGGTGAAATACACAAAAAAAAGGAACAGGAATGCTACCAAAAAACCCTATACCTGGACTTGAAACGGTCTAGATCAGACCACGCACAMTAACATTTATGGAGGCAAAAGCAAGAAATTTATGTAGTAATTTGATTTAAAATAAGATATAAAGCCTTAATGCACTTTATAGTCATAGAGGCCCTTAGCCATGTGTCTCTCTTTAGATGAATAGATGCACATGAGTAGATACACACACACATTTATAACACTGGGGTCCCTCTAATCTGCAAAACAATCTTACAGCGTTTTCTTCAGTCARAATGAATTAGATGAATTAATTAAACAAATCAAACTAAACTTAGTCACAGCAGCGCTCATTGCCTAAAGAGCCTCATAAATCTGATGAGTGATGGGATGATGGCAAATACATCCTCATTACCATGCTAAACTCAGTTTGCTAAATAAATTAGTCATGTCATCGATGTCATCACTGCATTCCTGTGCCCCAGCCGCTGCACAGCTGCCACTGCTCCCCCTTTTGCTCCCCCAGTACCTGCCAGCTTCAAAGGGGCACTTGGGGGAATTAATGACCCAATGTTTGCAAAGCACCTGGAGATCCCCCAGGTGAGAGGTGGTTTACAATCCCCTCCTGGATTGTCCTGACCGTGTCAACCAACAAGTGTGAGAAACCAGCATTGCTGGACCTGGAGGGGTTTCTCATGGCCTTGGAGGTTCCCCTGTACCCCATGCTGGCGTGTTGGGCTGTGGAACAACCCTGCATGTGCTGATGGGAGCCAGGGCCAAGCATTACCTGGCCTGAAGGACACACCTGTGCTGGCCCACAGTACTCTGAGTTCACTTTGCCACCATCAATAGCAAAAAATTCTTTACTGTGAGGGAGGTGAGGCCCTGGCACAAGTTGCTCAGAGAAGCTGTGGATGCCCCATCCCTGGAAGTGTCCAAGGCCAGGCTGGATGGAGTTCTGAGCAACCTCATCTAGTGGAAGCTGTCGCTGCCCGTGGCAGGGATGATCTTTAAAGTCCCTTGCAACCCAAACTATTCTATGATTCTAAAGTAAACATGGCAAGGACTTCCAAAGCCTCATGGGCTTGGTGGAGAACTCTGCAAATGAGTTCCTTTCTGGTGTTGGCAGGTCTGGCCCATCCTTCTTTGGTCCAATGCTCATCCTTCTCCTTGCTGTTTCTCCCAAGGGTACACAGTATTCCCTAAACCTGCAGAACAAACCCTGTTGCTTTTAACCCAAGAAATACTAAATTTTTCCCTTTGCTTTCTCTGCTTAGGGATTTTCTTTTTTTTTTTAATTTTTGGAGAGCAGAGAGACACCAGGCAGTAACATCCTCTGTCACTGAATCCCTCCGCCCTCCAGCCAAGCATCCTGTTCCGTTCCCGGCAGGGACAGTCAGCCAGGGCTCACGTCATGGTCCTGCACATCACCCCATCGCTACTCACGTCCTCCAGAGGTCCTGCCAATGCCTCTGAGCAACAAGTGACGGTGATGGCCTGCTGTTTCTCAAAGAAAACTAATGGGAAAATAATTCAAAGCAGCTATAGGTATTAAACTCCTCCTTCGCAAGTAACGGCCAAATTTCAAGCCAAATAGTTGGCGTTCTCTCTCACAGTCTAGGAAAGGAAAAAAAAAAAGCAAAACTTCATTATGTAACTTTGAATAGAATGAGTTAGGCCATCTTTGGTCCTTGCTCTGGCAAAGGTCCCAGGTAATATTCCAGGAAGTTGCTTTTATAGGCAAAGAAACCCATAAGCAACTATCTGAACTCACCACGAGTACGTGCACATCTCATTTACTCCGGGGGAAGTTCCACATATGCATTTGCAACTAAAACTTCTCTTCTAGGTGTAAATTGAACAAAAACATCCCTGAGGAATCTACCTATAAGCACTGGGATTTGCCTTTGCACTCGGCAACATTTGTATTCCTCAGTGCAATTTTCAGCTGTGCATTGCAGGAGGGAAGACATTACTCAGCCTGCTTTATTTTCATATGAATGAGGGTTACTGTAAGAGGGAACATTGTTTTTAATATTGGCCCTGAAAAGTACAAGCCAGCAGATGGCAGTTTAAACCACATTCAGTCAAAACAACATCATATTTTAGCCAGGGCCATTATTGTCAGATCATTTCAACACATATATTTGAGGATTTGACTGTGAGGATGGTAACGAGACGAGAAAGAGTGGCTGGGATCGCTGGCAGGACTGCTGCACCCCTCTGTAAGGAGTTTGCACGTGGGCTGCTTCCACTGGTCAGCTCTGCAAGGCTGAGGGCTCGTCCTCAGGTCTGGAGGAGCAGAGAGGGGATGGCAATGCCAGAGGAGCTCGATGTGCCCATGGGTGCCCATGTGGGTGCAGCTCATGTCTCCTCCATCCCCCCCTGCCATACACACCCCTGTGCCTGGACTGGCAGGGTGGTGTGCGACACATGTGTGACTGCCCCTGCCTGGAGGGCTGTTTGTGTGCTGGCTGCTTCCAGGGTGCTTTGGGGATGTTAGTTTTATATCTTATTTGCAGCAGAGAAGGTGTTGCCCTACAAATGGGRTTTGCAGAAAGCCCTAAAGGTGAACAGACTTTTGCCTGGTCTCACTTTCCCTACTGCCTCAGTGAATCTCCCTCAATGCTTGAGCTGTTTCACTGGGTCCAGGCAGACACAAAAGATTTTCCTAATTCCCAATATTTAACTATGGATAGAAAACTGAGGAGAAGGGGATTTACAAATATAAACCAAAGCATTCACATCCTTCAGTGGGTTTTGGTGAGCGAGCACAGGCGTGAGCACCCCACAGCCTCCCGGCGTGGATGGGCTCACAGCTCCCCACACATTCCAGGATGATAAACCTTTGATATGCCTTACACTTCACTGCCCTGAAAATGCAACTTTCCACATTTATGAATACAAACAACGCTATTATCTCTACCTTTCTAATATTTAACTAATCTAAACACTCAGGTAAAATGTTATCTGAAATGGTACTTCTATAAAYGCATTAACTTTGTCTTCCCTTGACTTTTAAGATATCTTTCCTTACTAATACAGCTGAAAAGATTGTTTGGAAAGCCTTCGTAAAGTGGCAGAGCAAACAGATGAAGGGCGTTCTTTAGCAGTTCTTTATTATTAGCTTTCCAATGATACTATCTTCTTGTACTTTTCTTAACGAGAAAATAAATAGAATTTGTCTCACACACAGCTGTGTTTTTCTTTAGCTAAGGAATGCACAAAAGGAAATTTAAAAATCATGCATTATCAGTGAACAAGCTAGTTAAAGTAAATAGATTCCAGCMGACTTGCTTCTAAAAGATTAAAGGTTAATGATGAAACTTACCTTGCTCAATAGATTTATGAATTATCAAAGTCTAGAAAAGGTACATCCAACTTTCCGGCATTATCTACCAAGCAAATGCCCAGAGCTGACATGCACCATCTCTCATCTGAGCTGCTACATTTTCTGTCACATCATTCAGTGATGTTTACAGATCARTTGGTGTTTCATGAACATTTATTAAAACAGTTATCTGACCCCAGCTGATTATTTTAAGAAATCCAGTGTCTGATGTAGGATGTTAGTTTAAACACACGACGTGATGTCAAAGACCCTTCTCACTCTATCAGAGATTATGTGGTAAAGCACTGAACTGAGGAGATGCCCAGAACTCTGGTACCATCTCAGTAGTTCTCACTTGTCGGCGTATTTATGCTAAATAAATATGTCTGGATTTGCTGAGTAACCCATAAAACAATTACCCAGCTCTCAGTTGTGTCTGAGCAGCTCTAAGGCTGCACACCAGACATAGCATGAGTTTGCTAAAGCCAGCTTGTAATTCCTTTCTGGGACAAAGAGTACCAAGGTAAAGCTGTACCTTTTGAAGTGTGTGGAAGGTTTGTGACAGTCAACCCCATAAAACCGTGGGCAAACACACTGGTACAGGTGGATTCCTGCTGCCAAAAGACAGGAAGGTTTGAAGTCCACAGTAGCTGTCCCACTGCAGGAAAGCTGAAGTGGTTGTGSTATATTAATTTATTGCATTTCTTACATAAAACTTTTTTAAAAGTGTTTACCCCAACACAGCTTCTGCTGGAACATCCACCTCTTTCAAGATATGTATTTCTAATGGTGAGCAGTTTCATTGAGTCTGAACACATTAGTGTGCAGACATTATGAGATTATTTATTTGTTTATTTGTGAAATCTACTTTAAWCCCTGTTTCTCTGTTGAGAAGCCTAAAGCCATCAAAGGCTTAATGTCTTTGTGTGCCATTCATGGGCAAATGAATATTTTAACTTCCCTCTTTAATGATCCTTATGGATTTTTAAAGCCTGGCCCATATATCCTGTCTGTCCCTAGGAATGTATGGTTTAATGACATCAGTGAGAGCTGTAAGCAAAATGAGGGTGGAATTGGGTCCTTCATGAATTAATCTATTCAGAAGATGAAATTGCACCATCAGGTCAGAGAAGCATTTTCACTTCTCACTCGAATCTTCCTCCTCTGCTCCYCAACCATTCCCAGCTCTCCACCCTTCCACCTTGGTGATAAAGTGATCAGCATAATATAGAGCATTGATTTGTTTTAACACGGAAGTGTGTGACCAACTTGTTTATCTCTGCACTAAAAMCAGTGCCACAAAATGCCATAAACCCTCACAAAAATGTCTTAAAAACATAGCTCAGGGCCTCCAGTGTCSAAACTTTCAGCCAAACTCCGAAGAAATGGAGGAGCTTGGGAAGGGAGGCAGCGAGAGCCTGAGGATTTGGTGCACATGCTGGTGGCCTGTGGCTMTTTAATAGGAGTATCTTAATTAAATGGTAAATTCCAAAGAAATTTCCAGCTATTCCTAATTGCCTATTACTTTATCAGGCCAATATGAAGGGAAAAAAAGAAAAATCCATTGGAGCATGCATTTTCTGCTGTTTATGTGCCATATGAACAGTGCTATTAACCCGTGCTGGCAATTATGATGGGATTATGGCAYACCCACTATGGAAGAATTTAATTGCGGTTATATCAGATTTGAGGCCCTTTCACAGATGATATCACTCTGGGGTATAACACAAGCCCTGGATATCACACCAGCTTTGGGGCTGAGGTCCCATGGTGTGGGAGAACATCAAGTCAGTTGTCACACAACATTGCTCTAGTGAAATTTGCCCTCCAGCCACACCAAAACCTTGTCCTCGTATAAACTGTGCCAGTGTCAATTTGCAGGAGACCATGGAAAAAATAAAATCGGTCTTGTCTGGCAGAGGGTTCCATTGCCTCGGCTCAGGCAGCAAAACCCTTGAGAGGCCAACAGATCTCACCTGCAATCACATGAAATCCCATGTGGCTTTCATTTGAAATGATAAAWCAGGCCAGGTTTTACTGGAAATTGAGCTTAGATTTGTGCAAAAAGTTTGYAAACCTCAGCCTAGCCAGCTGCCTTCAACAGGCAGCACTTTCCATGGGACTTCAGGTTCCCCAGCAAATATTTTGCAGGGTTCTGGTTTCCCATTCCTATTGCTCTTGGCTTTCTCCATTATGGAATTACGTGTCATGATGAGACAAAGTAGAAATCTTGAGACATTTTCATTCTCTTTCAAATGTTGTYGAAAGCAGCTTGTTTTAATGCCAGGTTGTGCCTGTACCTATCCCCATTGAGTAAGTTTTTATGAAACAAATTGTCCCATAAGCTTCAAAGAAGGTGTCAAAAAGTAGGTGACTGCAGAAAGATGGCCAAAGGAACATTTAATTTCTTCTTTGGTAGGAAACAGTAAAAATAAATAACCAATGCCAAGCTAYTTATTTTTTCCAATACTTAGAGATGCTGCAATGAGGGAAAACCCACACATCCTAGATGTGAACTGGGCATTTTTATTCCCCACACGGAGTTTTATTCACTATGGATCGTGCRGGCATGAAGCCCAGGTAACTACAGMTTTCCAAAATGCAACAGGAGAACAGAGAGACTGAATGCCCTCTTCATGGCAGGTTACAAACATTGATCTTCTCTTATTTTACTCAATTTGCACTTAACTTTTTCTATTAGCCCTTTGATTCTGCAGTTTTACAATGTTAAGCTCTGAGGTTGCAGCACAAGCCCATGTTATTAGGTACAGCCTCTGGAAATCCTTCAGCTCAGTTCATCTTGAGCTTCCTCCCCCAAAATTGYAGCTATATCAAAGACACTTTAAAGCACAGTTACTGACTTCCAGTATTTTATCTTAARTCTCAAAACCTTTGGTATTTTTCTTGCTGTTGGGGATAAGCTCTTCAATGAGTCTGGAGATCTAACCAGAGAGAAAATTAGTATTTGAATGCTATGGTTTGAAGTGGGGAGGAGGAGGTTGATGGGGCTCCTTCTTGGGTGACAGTAGAGAAAAAGCAACAGTGAGCTGATTGAGATGAATGCTGCCTTTAAAAGAACCAGAAGCATCTATTCAGTGAGAAAATAGGACTATTCCATAAAAGAGATGGGAATCAATTACAGCCTCTCATGAATACAAGGCATGAGCACTAGTTAAAGCAACAGCTCTTGACCCACGAGGATAACCTATTTCTGAACCACAGATCACTTTGTAAGGAAACATATGTCAAAACAGGCAYCTGAGATGCTGAAGCTCCTTTCTTCATCAGTATTGAAAAAAAACTCRCAAGAATACAAATTACTTTGTGCAAAAATAAGCATTATCAGTGCAAATTACAGCTGCCCCAATGGAAGAAGTGTGTAGTACAYGTAATATTAAGCACCTTTGCCCTGTGAACAAGGCTATAAGCTGGAACATGACAGCCAGGCAAGAAGCAAAACMACTGGRAAAAAAACAAAAATAAACTCAAAAAGTCATTGGGTCAGAAGCAAAGATCTGATTTGGTAAATTGGGATGACATGAAAGAAGTGGTTGTATGAAAAATCAAGGATTTGAGAACCCATCAGTCCAGCTGAAGCCACACAGATCTTTCTTCATAAGCAATGGCTTTTCTCCAATTTAATTTCATTTGGATCAATTGCCATTAGCCAAATCCAAGCACAGACTTCATTAAGTCAAGCTGAGGAAGAGGACATTAAAACAAATAATAAAGGAATTGTAACACACTGAAGAGGAGGTGGTCAGGCTTACTAACAACATGGACACTGCTTCAAAATCCAACACACAAATCCAGCATTAGCAGTCTGCAAGAGAATGGGGCAGTGCCCAGTTTGTAKTAACCTAATAAACTAAGGAGTAGGGATTTGGAAATTACTGAAGTTGTTACTGCAACTGTTTACTTTGTAYAAGCAAATAGGGGGTTAAGCCCTTACAAGAGTCGCTCCCAGGAATTGCCAAAGAACTTACGGTCCTGAGAAAAAAATGCATCAGTATTGGATTTGAAACCCACCTTGAGAGACTGATCAAATATGGAATCAGTCCTGGAGAGCACACTTCAGTACAATGCCTGAGCTCTTAGATAATCCCCAACACGCTGAGGCTGCTTTCCCCCACCCCACCAAGGGGAAAAACAGAAGCAGARAAGAAAAGAAAATTGAAGGGGTAAATCCTGCACTCCAACAACGCCAAGCAAGTCAGCAAACCAGATGCCTTATTCCTCATTCTGCAAGTGGATGGGTCACCCCCCAGGGTACCCAATGGCTTGCACTGAAATCCTGTCCTGGAGCTTTGCTTTTAACATTTTAACTGTTAGTAATAATCATTATAAATATTCAAACRATTACAAATGTAATTAATTAAAATTGTTATATACCACTCATAACACTTAATACATCTTTTGGCCACTCTGAAATCTATTCAACCTCATATGAGTTTGGAAGGAATGTGAATCATATTCTTTTTGAGAGCCAGTGCCATTTTTGGTCCCTGAAATTCATCAATTCCACTGGGAGGCTGTGGAAGACAAGAATTCTTTTTGGCTTTAATATGAGCTCACTGAATGCTTACGGTCCTGAAGACACCTGAGGTGAAAAAGTCACAAGTATATTTGTAGCCCAGAGGAGAAAGAACTGCACACTGAGATCTAAGAAAAATAATKTTCAGAATACGAAGATAACAATTTAATAATTTCCTTCAAAAATTCAAAACTGATTTACTGAAGCCAGCACATCCACGTAATTTGGGGTAGTGTCTGAAGTCTTCATTCCTTTACTATTCGTTGTCAGTGCTCACAGCTTGCAATTAAATAAAATGCTGTGAAAATTCAGTGCCAGCTGTTCGCAACATCATCTACCACTGGCAAAAAATACCACCAGGGAAAATTAAACTACCTGGTGTCTGATTATAATTAAAGTCTATCAGACCAGGCTCTACTGCTTCTATGTGCACCTTGCTAGGGACCAGCTCCAGCTGAAGGGCAGTACATGGCTCTCTTTCTAGTAAATCCATAGGAATTGGCTATGAAAATAATTCTGCCATTGGCAGATGGTATTTTTTGAAAACGAAGAACAAAAACACAAATCAAAATCCATACTCTTCATGCAGTGATTTCTCATGCTGATAATTAAGTCCATTTTGCATATTGCAAAATCACACTGACTGTCACTGTAAATTTTCTCCTGTTATTGACAAACTGTTTGCAGATCCAGAGATGAGTGGGCCTTTTTCTAAATCCATGATTATGTATATATATATCACCTACATCACTGACATCATCCAATAAACTTAATTGACGGCGGTTTGTCTTAACTAACCTAGGTTTTCAAGGTGTTGTCATGCAGAATGAAATGTGTGTGCATTTAAAATCTGCACCCCCTGGGATGGCTGGCATAGGTACAAATTCCCAGTTATAAAGTTGAGTTATACACACAACCTTTCCAAGAAATGCTGATGGCATTAGTGGCGTGATTTCTGATAAGATCCCMAAGCCTTCCTTCCCTTCGTCCTACCTCCGAACCAGCACGTGCAGGTTTCCCAGCCACCTCCAGGGATGGTTAATCACAGAGAAGCCAGTGATGCATTTCTATCCCTGGGTATACAGACCAGCAGGCACGGCACGTACAATGGTCCCTGGAATACCACCTCACTCTGCCTCCGCAGTTTTACCACGTGAACTTTATTTTCCATGGGATTGTCTGATGAAAAATAATGAAGAAATTTCTCATATTCCACAGAAAGGGACACATCACGACGAGACTCATACCAGACTCATGTTATGATTCAAAGGAATCAAACAGCTCTGCCTCACCAGAAACCACTTGGAACAGGATCATTGCTTTGGACACACATAAGCCAGCCGTGGAACAAATGAGCACGCCAAAATATAGCAGAGCTGAAGACACTTCTGAGTCTTCAATATGTTATTAGAGATGAGCAAATGCATCCGAGAACAAAACACACAATTAACTGATCGTATTCCAGACCCTTTYGAAATCCGTGCAGTGAGGTCTCTCYTYCCCTCCTTCCCACTGAAGCCCRAAAGACACATTATCTTTGAAAATATACTGCAGAATTCCCAGGGTCAGCGGGTCTGGCATCGTCTGCTGGGCTGGCTGCAGGCTCCACATCGCGTGCGCTGGGGCTTCCTCGGGGGAAGCAGCACTCGCTGCATTCCACCTTCTTAATGGGGTGTAATCAGGAACACGTTTGCTTCAGACCTATTAGTGAACTTCCCGCTTTGAACCCAAACCCCTTTTAAAAGTCATTTTTATAAAACCCAAATATCAAATAGTCGTTGTTTTGTTAACAGTACCTGGCATTCTCTCTGTGGAGATTTCAGCCCAGTGTGTTTCCCTGCTCTCTACATGAGAAATGAATCTACAGGCATGCTACATGCTCATTTTCCTTTAACTACTTTCTTTTCTTCTTTTCTTCTTTTTAATCTGTACAAAATAATGGGATGTTATGTTTGTCCAATACTGAATCTCAAACAGAGTCACAACTCRGAGCTGGAACAGCCTGCCTTAGTTTTTCGCTAGAAAAGCTGTGTTTGTTTTTGGATCACTGCATAAATGGGTTAAGATTAATACTTCCTTGGTTTCAAAAACACACTGTACAAATTTGCCTGATTCAAATGTTAAACCTGTGAGTTGTCAGTTTAAACAAGCAGAGTGTTTCTTTCTCTTTGCTATTATCCAAAAGAAAAACAAATGATAGATCCTCCCTCCCCACTGCATTCAAAAGGGCTGTCATTACAAAAATGACAGTGTTTGTAACTGCACCCACACGTTTTGCCCAAGTATCAAAATTTCCCAGTTTTAATCCTGGGTCATTCCATTCAGACAGAGATACTGACGATCAGCCAGGCTTAAAAACTACTATTGGGCACACCAATGTGCAACTCAAATACTGGCTTGCACTCAATCAGATTTATCAGTACTTTCACAAGACAAAAGGGCACAAGCAGCTATCCCATGTGACTGCACAGCTCAGGCTATTGCRTTTTACCCAGACACCCTTGAAAGCAGCTGAAAATCCTGGATTTGGCTCGAACACACCCAAAAAGTGCACAGTTCCGGAGGGATGAGGAATGTGCCCGTTACCCAGCAGGTTTGCTGTAGTGGGTCACTCCCTTTGTTGACCRTGACCCTCTGCAGGCAGCTTCCTGCGCACGGGACCCGTCGAGTGCCCCCCAAAACAGCTGGGGAACCTCTCCAAAATCACACTTCTGTTAGCTCAGTCGAGCACTCCAGCTCTCGCCTGCTCTGACTCTAAAGGAGGTGGAAGGAGTTCTCCAGCCTTGGCTGTGCTCTGAGCGGAGTTCCTCCCTGGACTGCATCCAGCGAGCGCGGCTTTCCCGGTGCAACCTCCCAGCCTGCAGCACGGCCCAGAAAAGCTTAATAGAGTCCACCCCGCCAGCCTGGCAGGGAGCACGGCTCAGAATTTATGTTTTATTAAAGTAACATTAGTAACACTTTTCAGTGTGCATGAGCATCTATTCTTACACTCAGTAAAAGTTCCCATCAAGCTCCTGGCACTATCTTTGATAGCAGGGAGAAGATATGTTAAAATCCCTCTGTCTAAGACACTGAACTGAGATTAAGATAAACTTAGATTCAGTTCTTTACCACAATATTTCTGTGCRTTTCAGCTGCCTATAAAACTCTTTCATACCCTGGAAATCCCGKGTTATAGAATTGCCAGAGCTGTGTAGAAATGGGAAATTTCAATTTTCGGGGAAAAAAAATCTCTAAATTGGGACTGAAAGCTAAAACGCCAATGCTGCCCTTAGAAACAAATACTCAGGAAAAAATCCTGGATTCACAGTCACTTAAACAAGCCAATATTTCGTTTAATATTTCAACTTGCTTAAGTTAAGTCCATTCATTTTTAATTTRTGTTTTAAAGCCTGAAAAATGTTAAGAGAAAAAAATGTTGTATTACAAAGTTGTATTTAATATAAACAAATGATTCTGTGATATTTATATCTCAAAACAAGAAATATGCTGACACTGGAGAAACAAAATGGGAATACTGAAAACAAACAATAATTTTTAAATGTCACTTCAACTTTTCCCATTAAAAATGTGTAAATATAGACACTCTCCCATAATACACTGGTGCTGTAATGGAAGATTTCTCAGTGATTTTCCGTACAGCTAAACAATATTATTATCGGGTGCTGTGTGGATGAAGACACCAGATGTTCCGTGGTATTCACCTGCATATTCGCCTTCTTCCAAAGACAACTGATAAAGAGCACCTCCTACACATTTTGTTTGTCRTGAACCAAAAGACCTGGAAGGTGAGTGGAAGCACCTTGTCTTTTTATGCTTTTGGTGACTCAGGCAGCTGTGAAGCCACATGTTGAAAAGCAAAAACTTCCATGCTTGGGTTTTTTGTCAATCAGTTGTTGGAATTTCCCACTATTTCTAATCTCTCTCCCAGGCAAGACCAAGACCTCAAGGAGGGAATTGGTGTGTTCAGAGAGTGATGATCAGGACATGTGTTGGGGCATGCCAGAGCTGGGTTTAGCTCTCTGCTCTGGATCAAACACCTGACCAAGCTGAAGATGGCTCATGAAAAAGTGATACCAGCTTGGCTGGGGTCTGGCACTCTGCAGACACAGTCACCACCCAGTGTAGTCACATYTTCTGTGCCCATAACCATCACGCCCAACCCTGAGACACATTTCCAAGGGGAAACCTCAACACAAGGGGCAGATTCTTAAGAAAACTTCTTGGGTTTAATGAATCCAGATTTTCCAATAGAAAACCATTTCCTTTATTCAAGCAGGAGAATCACCAACAGCTCCAGGCTGGACACTGCTTTTRCCTTGAGGCCACGTCCTTCTGCTTTAGGGATCAGCTATTTATCAGCTGCTCCCAGTGCCCTGGACTAAGAGTGACCCTCCCACTGCTGGGACCACTCTGCCCACCTTCCCTGGGCTCTGCACCTCGCCTGCTGCCTGTGACGAGCATCCTTCTTCTGGAAAGAGGCTTCTCCCTTCACCTGTGGTGCTTTACAAGCTCCTGGAGTATTGGTTTTTAACAGCCAAGGGCAGATGTGGAGACACTCGTCGAGCCTTCCCCAGAGACCTGGCAGTTTAAAGAGTTTACGGCCCAACCTCAGCAGAGCTGCTCCGGCTCCTGGGGAGAGAAACGCTCACACGGCGCTTCTGTTTCTCCTCACTCATTCAGGCTCCATATGTGAAAAACCAAGGTGTAAAAAACCAGAGCCTGATTTGAATATTGCATGGCCAAGCCCGGCAGCTAAGCCATCATTAGGTGTTGACTTGACAAATTTTCTGGGGTCGATACCTGCTCAGCCTTTCATATAAAGCAAGCCAGCTTGTTTCTCTCTTCTTGCTGTTGCAGGCCAATTTTAAACCTCCCTGAAGACTGTATTTGTAGGATGTGCCTTTGCTTGTGGAAAAGTAACATGTGCAGACAAAATAACTGTTTTTCAGGTTTGATACTCAAGCCCAGCTGAAACTAATCAAAAGTCTGAGATCTTTGGACCCTGGTAGGGCAAGACTCCTAATGAAGACGGAGGTAGGACAACAGGGGGAATGAAAAGGTATCTGGTCTCATCTATACCACAGGGTGGATTTCTACCCAAGAGAATAAAAGTGATTGAGTTGTGTCCTTTTTAAATATTATCCTTCTATTTCTTCCACTTAAGTCATCTCACATATGCTTTTTCTTTTTTCTTTCAAGTGCTACAAAAGATGTTTTTGCCTATTTCCTTGGAGGGACATAAGTGAGAAATCAGTGAATTAGTCTCTCTCCTTGAACATAGAAAGTTATTTATCATTAGCTTTGAGGATTTATTCAACGACTTGGCCGAGTCAGTCAAGTACCTATGCATGGGTTTCCATGTGACACAAGTTCAGCTCCCACTTAAGCACCTAAAGGAAAAACGTCATTTCTCTGCAGAGACAAGATCCACCCGTTTTTGTTGTGGAGAATGTGTTAAAATCACATTAAAATCACTGTTAAAACCAGCTCAATGCCAAAAACAACCCATCATGGGGCTGCCTAAGTGGGACCAGAGTCCTTCTTAATATCACATGTATTGTTGAAACTGATGTCCCATATCTGTTTAAGCTAAAGATATAGAAAAAGCTTGTGTTCCATGAGATGTGGGCATGGCAGTGGGATCTCCGTTTGCATCCCAACTCTTGGATCCGCTCATGCCCTGAAACGTCATTTCACTACACTTCTTGTTACCTCAGCTCTTACTGCTGCACATTCTACTGGTCATTAAATTATCCAACCCTTTAAAAAAAGAAAAAAAGTGCAAATAATGGAATTCGCCTCTATCAGTTAAGAACACCAGAGTTTTACCAGCAGAAGTTTAATAAATGAAGTTCCTTCTCCCCAACCTGCCTTGCCATTTGTAGTTTCCCGTTTTCCTTAATGCCTAATCTTCAGTTGCTGTGAAACCAGATGGTTAAACAATTAGATAAATCACGGGCATTGCTTACTTTGTCTCTTCTGTAAGCACTAAACAATAAATCTCACAACTTTCTCGCCAYGAATGCGACGGTGAATGCCCAACCCCAGCTCAGCAGCTGGACTCTTATTTCCTGGGCCTGCAGAAGATAGAAAATATCACATTTCTACCTCATTCGACCCTTTCAAGATCCCTGTCACGCTTCATTGCTTTACAAGGCATCATTTCACTGTAGCAACAAAGATTACAGGGAATCTAACAGGTAAGGCCCCAAGCAAACATGGAGCGGAGCGGACCCAAACAGGAGGCACAAGGACTTCATGTCTTATCTGCTCCCCATCTTGGCATTTCTAACCACAAGGACTGCCCTGCTGACAGCCCTGCCTGTCCTCAGGCAATGAATCTGTAATAAGATATACACACACAACAAATAATAGAGGTGGTTTGTTGTGTTTGGGGCTTTTTTTTTCCCTGAAAAAATATATACCGAGGTAATTAAATTGCTAACATGATGGATGGCCTCATTTTATATTTGAATTCAAAGTGACTTTCTATAACATATAAAAAAGTGACTTACTGCAAARAAAGGATAATGCTATAACTTGCACTCAAATAGAAATATGGATATTTGCCTTGAATTCTGAAGAAGCAAGCTTTGTTGCTTTGCAATGACAATGTAAAGCATTCAGATGTTTTACCCCAAATCCTACATTATTGTGGAGGCATTAAGCAACTCGAAAGTAGAGAAACTGAGGCACTGTGAGGTTGCAATGTATTTTAGATAACTAAGAAAAAAATATTTAGAAAAAAAATCACAATAACCCCAGGAAAGAGACTAATTGTTTAAGTACTGGACCTTATACAAGCCCTGCACAATAATATATTGTATATGGGTTTGACAGCATCACCTCTAGCTAAGGTTGTACAAACTCCCATATTTAGATCATATTTTCAGCTGTACTGACCTGAAGAGACTTTAAGAGTATCACATCAACACCGTCACATCACCGTGATATGGGAAAATTGTCTGATTTCCATATCGTCCTTCTCTCCATCCCACAGGTTAAAATTAAGAAGCACTGACCAACAGCTAAAAATATTTCAGAATAGCTTCAGGACTTTCACAGAGCCATTAAACAAACTAAGGATTTGACGTCATGTTTGAAGGCCTGCGTTAATGTGAAGTTTGGGTTGTAATGCATTATAATTTAAGAGATCTAACTTTGCATTTGTTCTCTTTCTGTGAGAAATTTGTGATCCATACCACAAGCTGTGGAAACATTGGCCAGCAGCCATAAAAGTATTAAATGTAAATGGCTTGTTACCTCAGCAGTTATTTGCTGTGCAGCAATGCTGGGTTTAAAAATCCACTCCAAAACCCTGTAAATCCTGGTATATATTTTCTTGCTTTTGCCTGACACTCATAGAGTTAACAGGCAAAACATTTCAATAAAACTTCCATACAAAGGAGCTAAGATGTTAAAAACTCACTGTTCACATCTGTTCATCATTTCATTGTGCGGCCACACGTTAGATAACCGTGCGTACTCGCCAGAGCACAATACCCAGCCCTGACCTCAGCTGTGACATCAAACAAGCACACGGGGGAATTATTCCAGGCTTTTGGCATCGGCGTGGCTGACTCTCACAAAGGGGGGAGCAGAAAAGCTGTGCCTGACGAGTGGTGAAACTGCAGGATTAACAACCAACTTTTATCGGCCCTTTGCTGTGGGTTTCTTTGCAATAGGAAAATGTGAGAGTGTAAATAGGTCCATCCCCTAAAATTAGGCAAACATCATAACAGGGCAGTTAACTAACCTGTAATTACACTGTCACTTGTATTAACTCCATCACCCGCTAATAGAGTAAGTTATAGTGGAAGCAGCCAATGTTGTTAGGAAGGTTATTTATTTTATGCCCTAATTAATCAGTACTGACACTGAACCACATCCTTCCTCCTTCCTCATTATTTAAATCACCCATTTATATGGATGAGCCTCTTTGCTTTGTGCATTTCATTAATGCCTCAACATGCTCCCACAAGGAAAGCGGCTGGCGCTGTTCCGGCRAGGGGGCAACACAAACGCCTGGAGGGTGCTCCTGCTCTCCCAACCTTTATTCCCTGGGAAGGACAGCGGGAAGTCAATGGGATTGAGCCCCTGTGCTCTCAGGGGTCTGGTTCTCTCATGGTGCAAGGGAAGAAGCAGCTTCCCCGGGCTGGCCCAATTTCAAGCATTTGGTACTTGCAGAGACAGAGGAGGATATTTTTTGGGAGGGCACCACCACACAAGCAAAACTTTGCTTCAAGACAGGCACATGCTTAACTGATTTCCTGAATCCAAGTCCTGATCCTAAAATTGGAAGTGACAGGTAGAAGTTCCCTTACCCGCTGATCACCCATCCTGAGGCTGCGAGTGAAATAGAGACCTAAAACTACTTGGTCTGCAGCATGGAGATCAAAGCGTGGTGAGTTTAAATTGACTAGAAGGCAGTTTGGAAAAGTGAAATTCAGAGTATCTTGTGCAGGGCTTTATGTAGGGGTACACAATCTCTTATAGTTCCCCAAAAGTATGTTCCCCACCCCCCCCCATTTTTAAGGGGTTACCTCTGCAGTACTTCATAGCAAAACAGCCAAATCAAAGTCTAAATCAAAGCGTTTTGATGAAATAGTTTAAAACCAAATTTTTTCACAGTAATTTGTTTTACATTGCCCTTTTTCCAATTTTTTTTTTGCTGAATGCACACATCCCAGGTAAGCACTTGCTGTTGCACATGTAGATTCTGCAGAGGAGCTTGAAAAGGCTACTAGACTTTCTTAAGTGACTACTAAGTTGTAAACAAAGTGCACAGAGGGGCTCACATTAATGACTCTCACTTGATGCAAGCAGCCTCTCTTGGAAGGTCAACAAGGAGATGGGGAAGCCTRGCTGAGCACAAGGCAGCAGGGCAGAGCCCAGCCTGGGCCCCCGGGAGACACACGCTCACACTTTCCATGCTCTGCTGCCCTCCCTGGCATCACTAGCTAAAGAAGTCTAACATTAAAAAAACACCCCAAACCTCTTTAAGTTGTTATTCTGCTTCCTGCCTTCAACACAAGCAGCTCCTGACACAGTTCAGTCACTTCCAAAGTGGGGTTGAGCTCTGAAAATTCGAAACTCACAAGGAATGGAGAGGAGGATGCACAGCCAGGACTGGGAAAGCTTTAATGGTGTAGCATTGCCCAGAAACAGCTTAGCAGGGTAATGGAGAAGGCACAGGAGGTYTTGTACCCTAAGGGAGCAAAATCCGAACCCAGCCCACTCAGGACTCCCTACATCCCCTTCAGGTTGTCCGAGAGCCTCTGACACCTCTCCAGACCCACACGCTGCCTGGGGCAGGTACACCTGGAAACGCAGACTCGTAGGTCACACTGGTTATTGACAGACTCTTTGGAAGCTGCTTTTTCTAAAAGAAGACAAATGGCACAAGGCTGTGCATACTTTACTTGAGTAAAGCTCAAACACAGCTTAGGTGGGCTTTCAGAAGACAAAAACCAGTTACACGATTTACTTCAAAGCTGACAAACGTGATCCTACTTGCAATAGTTACAAAGGGATTTTTATAACTTCAGAAATTTTTAACCCGGAGTAAGCTGAGATGCTCTAGTTCAGGAAAATATTTTAAACATTTTAAACTATATTATTGATTTGAATAACATTCTTATTTTGGATGAAACATGTACAGTTTTACCAGAGCAGCTTTCAAGCAGCAGCTCCATACCAATGCTGGTAGCTGCAAACCAGCACAGCTCTCAAAAAGGAGGAAACATTATCCAGTGCCACATTCTGAAACCAAAGGCCATGTGCAGCTCCATTAACTTGTGGTTCAAGGCCAATAGTTAAACCATCCAGGTTCCATCCAAATATTTTTCTGACTCCCCCAAACATTTTGCCAAACCATGAACTAATTTTCACCACGAAGGCTTTCTCGGATTTAGCACATTTTTGGAGACAGTTGCTCACTCGGCAGAGCTCCAGGGGCTCTTGAAACCTCGCGGTGCAAACCGGTCAAAAGTTGCCAAGCGTGTATTGTCCCATGAATCCTGGTGTGTCAGAAACCATATAAACCAAACCGAAGCTGTACAATTTTTCCATGGAGTTCATACCCTAAGCCCTGCGAGGGCCTGTTGCCCACACTGTGAAGTGTGGCTCAGGCACACCGGATTTTGTCCACCCTTCCATGTCAAGCTTTTGAGTGTGAAGGAGGCCTTGGCTGGAACGTTTCCCTTTCCTTTTTTTTTTTTTGAGAAAGCTGCTGTGTTATGTGTCTATTATTGAAGAGAAAAATGATGAGCCTCTAGTGGGTGTCATAACGTTGATCCTTTGTGGGCAAAGACCCCAAGGGTTTGTTTTGAGTGTCCCATCACACCACGTGTTTTAAGGCCCTTTTTTCCATTCGCATGGATCTGAGCATTTAAGGTGTAAAACTGTTAGAACACATAAAATCTACATACATGAATGTCCACTTAAACCATCTGACAAGAAAAGCATTTAAGGTCTGACATCTTTGCAGGAGAGCAAAAGTCAAAAACTCTGGGACCAACCAAGTGCCTGTCCTGCTCCCATTTGAGTCAACACCGCTGGTCCCCGTGGCTCAGCGCTGACAAGTATGAGAATTGCCAAAGAAATGCACATTAATTATCATTACTATGTCTGTTATTGTATAACAGACTGTGATTCTGTACTTTATCTCCTGGACCATTATCTCCTGCCATGTGATCTAAGTGTTGATACTGCTAATGTAAAGGAACACAGAACAGTAGTCATTTATCCTGCAAAAGACCTCGTGCTTTTCTTGTTCTATCAATCATTAAACAAGTAATGTCTTTTGTGTTATTGCCTTGACATTCATTAACACTCACGTCACAGGAAATCTTTGCAATTAAAAACCTTATTGACGATCTGTGGTTGTTTCTCATTGGCGTGTAACAAGCAAGATAATAAAAAAAGAAAACAATAGTGTTATCATAGATAACCGAGGAGGTTTTTCCTTTTTCTTTTTGTACCTCCACTATTTTAATGTTTCTGGTCTCTTTTTTAATTTGAACATGGACTCGAGGGCTCTGACTGCTGGCAAACCACTTTTTATCAGCCCTGAACATCTGAACACCCCTTTGACACTAATCATGTATGACCAGCTTCAGTGGAAACACTCAGCCTTGGAAAAGCCAGGCTATACGAGGACAAGACAAACRTTTCTCCCTCCATGCAATTCTGCCCCTCAGAGATGTGTAAGGACCACGCGTGCAAAACAGCAACACAGGAACACTCTGCTTTATCCACTGTCCAAAACATGCACTGTGCACCAGTCTGGTTTCCATACTGCTGGTGCTGCCCTGGGATAACACCCTGCAGCAGATGGAGGGAGGTTTGCAGGGAAGCTGAAGCCCTGGGAGGAGACAAACAGAGCTGGGATGCAGTGGGATCCTGCAGGTGACCAGCAGCTCGGGTCCGGTGGGAAGCAAACTGGGGAATCCCTTGAACATGGCCATGGCCATGCCTTCTGCTGTGTCCAAAATGACCCTTCCTTTTTATGTGGTGTCCCACAAATTTAGGCTGGTTAATCCAGGTGCTACCTTCTCTTGGGAAAAAGGGCCAACACCTTCTGATCTAACAGCTGGCTGCTGGCAGGCCCCAGAGGTGAACTGTGCACGTGCTATGAGCGTGATCTATGCTGGCCTTCCCCGTGGGACAGGGCATGTTCCAGCACTCACATTAAAGTGCTGGTCTCCGGAACTGAGCCTGTGCTTCCCAGATTCCTGTCTGACTCGGGCCCTGCTGTCTGAAAGGTGCCTTCTGGAAGATAATAAGCACAACCTCAATTCCCACAGACATTGACATAATTGAAAAATTAGACCATTAGGCTCTTACATTCTTACAGGCTGTTTTAATTGCAGTCCATATATCTTGAGCATTTTTACTGAATGCTCCATCTACACAGAGGGAGCTGAGAAGTGAGGGCAAGTCTGCAACTCTGTTACAGAATTCAGACAGGAAACAAGTATTAAATCAGAATTATTCTTGCCTTRTTTACTCCTATATTACAGTGCTGGAACCTTTAAAGGCAGAGAYGTTAAGGCCAGAAGGGATCATTATAATATTTTCACTTGATATTCCACTTAATATCACAATTTTTTCCATTTTTTGCATTGCTGCTCAGTGATGATACTTCAAATTTACACCATCATAAGCAAAAGAATCAGGATCATTCACTTCAGAAACTCTATGCCCATGAATAACATCAGGGGTAAGCTCCTGTGTACATCCATACCTCTTGATAATTAGCAAAAGTGGAAGTAAAATTCTGGTAGTGGCCCTAAGGTAAACGGCATATTTTTGGTTCCAAGATATGGTGGCCTTTCTTTGAAGCTTAAAACTGCATTTATGATCAGTCAGAGTGCTAAAGAGTACACAGTGTATTTGACATAGTAGCAGACTTCTTTTGTTGGGCACCAAAGTAGTTAAATAAATTCCTATCTTTTCCTTTTTCTGGTAATTTAAGCATTAGTAGTGTTGATACCAAATCTGGACTGCCCATGGCTTTTCTTTTGACATCAACAGTAATGTTCTTAGAAGCAATCAAATTTATAAAACAATCCAACAAAAAAGCAATGTAACAAAACATGACAAGTATATTTCTCTGAAAAGTAGAAGAAATTATTTAACATGTTATTTATATGGCATTTACATTGCTCATATTCTATGCCACAGATTAAGTTCTTTCTCCTATCCTGTAACAAGCACAATCAAGTGATTAACAACATTTTATAATTAAAATAAGTTATTTCTACCTTTGGTATTTGCTCTTGTTCATCAAGCTTAATAAGAGAACAGATTTTGTAGATCTGAGACCAACACCAACATTCAGTAAATTAATCTGACAGCAAACCCTGCTCTCCCCTTGGTGTCTCCACAGTTACTAAACCCTGTGCAGTCCRGAGAACCACAATTTTTAACACAATCTTCCAAGGCCATCTAAACTTTTTCAAGGCAAATCAGCATTATACTATTGAAATCTGAAATAAGCCCTAGGAGATATTCTTACCACAAAAAGAAAATTAAAGTATCTACTTTAGGAATCCTATATGAGATAAAATATAGAACTTTATACAGAAAAGGCCACCTGTTCCTACTGCCAGTGAGGGGGTGGGTTTATATTCAAAACAAGGCTGCTGCAGGGAGCAACTACATTAGATGGAGAGTTTTCCTGTTAAACCCAGTTAATCTACAGGACTGGGACTCAAACAGTCTATTTTTTTCTTCTGGCCACAGCACAGATCTCCATGTACCACCTACAGCAAGTCTTTTTATCTCCCTGCTCATCACTTCCCCATGAGTAATGCAACGAGCATGTTGGACAGAAATAAGAGACCTCAGGTATTTGGGCATTAAATGGATGAGCATTGTGGAAAAAGTGTATTGTGAGGTGAATGTATAATGCAAACAGGGATGAGATAAGAGATATCTGATTCACACAGATTATGCCTTTTGTGCCCAGTATATGGGTGGCTAGCAGGTCACTGTGCAGGAATTACAAGTACTATAAGCGGGCATGAGGAAGCAATATTTTAACTTGAAAGGACTTGTAGAGGGATGAGAGAGAATTTGCATAAAACCAATACAGAGCAGATGGGAATGGACAAGCCTGCTGGTATCAAACACACGCCAAAGGAAAATTACAGAAGAACAAGGAAGTTATTGTAGATGGCACTTCGATATCCTAACCCTATATGAAACCAAGAAAACCTCTAAATCCACCAGAACAATTGCCTCGAGGGTTTAGCAAAAGGCCCCAAGTTTCTGCTAGAARAATATCACATTACTGGTGGCAAAAAAAAAAGCCTTATCATG
Organism: Amblyornis subalaris; assembly: GCA_018881555.1. Taxonomy (NCBI): domain Eukaryota; kingdom Metazoa; phylum Chordata; class Aves; order Passeriformes; family Ptilonorhynchidae; genus Amblyornis; species Amblyornis subalaris. The sequence goes on from JACAXG010000014.1 coordinate 3,826,051, forward strand.
CTTTCCCACCTTTAATTGCTTTAGAAGGCAAAATACCTATACATGAAAAAAAAAGTAAGCTGAGGGTAAATGCAAAGGTTACTGTACTAATGTGTGTTATCTATTCACTATTTTTTTAATGCTATTTTGTGAACATGAGAAAAGGCTGTCAAAGCCAGAAATATCTTTTCTCACAGCAAATATTTGGGCAAGTTTATTGTCTTTAGCCATACACCAGACCTTTAAAAAAAGAAAGAAAGAAAGAAAGAAAGAAAGAAAACAAAAGAAAGTGTGCTCTCTATTCAAAGAAAATTGCAAAAAAAAAAGTAAATGTTATGTTGATAAGTATCAGTGTTCTAGAATTACGACCAGTCCAAGATGTTTTCAGAGGCATGTGTCAGAGGCAATGGTAAAAAGCAGAGAACTATGTAGGCAGAAGTGTGAAAGAAGTCTGGGCAGAGGTGTGAAAATAGTTTATAGTTTATTAAAAAGAGGCAAGAAGGCAGAAACTTTCCCAAGCTGCAGCTGTCCAACTCTGCCTCGCTTTGAGCAAGACCTTCTGCTGAGGTCATTCTGGGAAGCTGGTGCCTCCCAAGTGCCATGGTCCCCTGCGTGGGACCCTTGGCGGGAGRGATGGAGGTGTGTGGATCTATAAAAACGAGCGTGTTTAGAAGAGAAATGTGCAGGTCACTCCCTCTTCTGCAATGGCAGACTAATTTTATTCTGTCTGTACTCTAGAGGAATCAAACGCTTGATGGATGGAGCCTAAGAAAATCCAAATTCAGGTGAAGAATTGTAACTCAATAACCCATAAGTAATTTGTTATAGAGTGACTGGGTGCTGGGAAATGCTGGGGGAGAGAAGGAAACAGAAAGTTAGGAATGGGCTAAAGGACAGGCTGTGCTCCTGCAAGCACTGAGGAGGGGTTTTGACTGCATCCATGTGGTGATGCCAGGTTGACAAACCTCTTCTCCTGTCATACTCATGGTGGAAGAGAGGCCTGTGAAGCTCCAGGCATTGTGACACTCCTGTTATTTTTCCAGTAATCCAAAACTACGAAATAAATCTTCAAACAAAAAAGCAGCAGAGATGACCATGGCGGATTTAGCTAAGAAAAATTTGGTGCTCATATGGCCTGAGAACTGATTTCTGAGGAACATTCCTCAATCCTTCCTGGCCCTGACACGATTATACAGACATATTAGAGTGAAACCCAAACCTTTTAATACCGACGGGGTAAGCTGAGACACCACTTGACAGTGCTGAGTTTCAGCCTGGCTGGACACAAAGGCTGAACATACCTCTGCGACTCAGCACCCGAAACCCAGAATTACATTTCTGCTGGATGACACTTCAGCAGTGACAGACATTAATAGCCCCGTTAAGCACAGATAACACAACGCCACTTCGGTGTCTCGCTGCGAGCCCTTGCCAGTAATGAGCTTTAAAGAAACAATGACTCACGGTAATGCGAATTGTCACAAGACCTCACGGAGGAGGATATGAGATAGCTCAAGGACGGTGGCACACGGCCTGCCCCCGTACCCTGCAGCACACCTCTCCTCACGGCCAGATGAAGGCACAGATAATGCGGCCAGACGAACAGACAACCGCGTTTATGTCCAATGAATCACACGGAGCCCTCCATCCCCCTTCCCGAACAATCCTGCTTCGCTGCCAATAAAGTTTCAACGGTTTTTCGGCACTGCCTCCCCTCCCAGCAGCTGCCTCCCTGAATTTTTCTGCCCTGCTTCCTCACCTGGCTGCGGCCGGACCTGGCACTGCCGTGTGCCCACAGGGCCCCTGTCACCAGCCACGTGCTCTGATGGGACCTGATTCTCCAAGGTGGGAACTAACGGGAGATAAAAACTCTCCTCGAGATCACACCAAGAAAGGGCAGTGTTTTGTCAATGAAACCACCTTTGGAAAGCCCTTTGCTCACACACTTCCAAGTATTTCTACCCAAAAGGCGGTATTCCTTAATTAAAACCAGGCAGTTTCTTACCTGCAGCACCGTACACCTTGGCTCTGGAAACTCAGCCTGTCCTTGTGCAATCAGGGCTCAACCATCGTATCCAGGTGTGGCACAGAGCAGGGCTGGCTCCAGATCCGTGCATCAGCTCCACCATGCAAACAGGTGGAAATACTAAATCCTCACAAAGGAAGAAAATACTGGCGGCTTTTGTATGGAATATTGTAAAGGATCTTACTGGGTGAACAGCAGCTTGGGAGCAATGTTTATGACAGAGCTATAAACTCTTGAACAAATTAAAAGGATTTACAAGAGTAATTCAAGTCTCAAGCCAAACCTACCGAACGGCAGGCGATGATTCTCCCAGAGTCAGGAAGAAATTATTAGCAYTGTACTTGTGGAAGAGTGTTTAGTATCATTTCTTGCCCTACCTATTAAAAAAATACATCCTTTCAGTTATGGCAGTGAGTGCACAGGAAGATCATTCCTTATCTCCTCAGTGCTTCACCTGGCTCTTTTTATAGACCCTTTGTTCTTGTTTCAGCTCACCTGTTACAAGAGACCTTTTTTTTTCCCCCTCATTTTAATGACCCAACACTTCAGACTCCAGATTTTAACTCTATCTCAGAGATCTGAATTCAAAGCCTCCAGCCAAATTGTTTAAAGCTCAGTGGGCTTGCATATATACTTCAAACTAGAATTAGCAKTATTTTTATACCCCTGCTGCTTCCTGTCGACATTATTCCACTTGCCTCATCACTGGTGGACATGGATGAAAACCTCAACATCTAACCTGAGATCTGCAAAGATCTGCATTTGATTGTTTGGCTTTAATAAGGATGCCCAAGCACCTGCTGTATTTGCAGAGATCTGTGCTATTAAATGGTGATGAGTGAGAGCTTGTGATTATGAAAAATTTTTATTACAATGTGAAAATTAAGGAATTATTAAAGATAACAGGAACAGAGAGGTGTCTGAACACACTGCTGAAGGCAGTGGCATCAGTGTCCACTGGTCAAAGGCAAAATACCCTGAGGATGTTGCATTCCTTCCCCAGGGGCYGAACTGGAAGAATGGAAAAGCTCCCTATAATTCAATAGCAATGAAATCAGGAAGGAGGAGTTACCTAGCAGAAGCCCATGAAAAATATTAGGATCACCTAAAATTATGGAAAACAATACTGAAGAATATAAAAGATGACAGTTATCCTTTCTATGAATTCTTAAACTCTCCTCTAGGTATTCTGTTGCTCCCAATTAATTCCCAGAGGATCACTCAAAGCCCCTTTCAGAATCTGCAGTAGCTCAGGCATCACCATGTGGTGTTTCAGTCACAGGGGCTTTTATCTGACTGTACACAGAAAGCCAAGGTACCCTTGAAGAGCTGCTCTGAACACACAAACTATGCAAGGCTCCCTTTCTACAAACCAGGAGGAAAGCTACTAACACACAAAGATTCTCCACACTCTATTTTTCACAGGATCTTTTCATTGAAAAGCCCCTGCAGTTCCTTCCCACTAATGCGGACTGGATAGTAAATGGAGAAAGATCTCTCCAGACACTTTCCCTTTAGATCTCAAAAGGAAACATTAATCAAGCAAAAGATGGGAAATTATGACACCTAGCTGCTAAAGTTCAGCCCCAGCGGCCAGCTCGGAGCTGATCACAGGGTACAGGTGACTATCCATCAAATGACCTATCATAACACACATTAAAATGTCTAGGTTAATCAGGACAGTAGCCAAGAACAATATTTTTCTGCTGACTTTCATAACAGCAGGTACAAAAGCAATCCCCTTGAAACACCGGTCTGCATCCGCGACTAAATTTGATTAACTAAACAAAATTCCAAACATGATTTAAACCAAATTATGCCATCTCCTTGCTGCACATCCAATACAGGACCAAGGATGCTTTGTATGAAGTAGAGAGGATATTAGACCTGCAGAGTTTTAGGTCTGAGCCAGAAAACGCACCGAAATCTGAGCTTAACTTCTGGGTTGCTGCCTATAGTGATATCAAAAAGGAGAAAGTGAGATTGAAGGTCGCTTTATCACCACCTGATAGTGAAGTGGAATCAGTTGTATGGGTACAATTACTTTGCAAAATACTTTAATGTGGGTGAGGAAGACAATCTTTATGGGGCTATTATAAATTGCACCACTTACTCATTAGAAAAAGACCAGTGTGACTTTGTGCTCTGCCCATGTCGAACTCGGCACAAGGAAATGATAAAACCCTTTTATTGTTACCAATAAAGACACCTCACATCTGTGAGATTGCTTCCTCCTGAGGATCTCCAAGCCATTTCTCCCAAGCCTTGGTGATCACAGAGTGGCCCAGCAGGGCCGGTGTTTATCCTCGGTGCCCCAAGGAGGTGAGGCCGGAGCTGTGTGACTCAGGCACACACAGGATGTCGTTAATCAGGGACACTTCATCGGGCCCCAGCCCCTGGCATTAATCAGAGCTCTGCTCTTGCCACTGTTTCTCCCCAGCCCTGATCCGGGGGCTCCTCATCACCATCACACCCAGAAATGTTAACTGGGACCGGGTCCCCGTTGTGCATCGAGTGGATCTGTGCCTGTTGCTGGAGTCTCTAGGGGAAAAACACAGGATTTTTTTCAGTTTTCAAGCAAGTGGGCAGCACTACGAGGGAGGAGAGACACAAGACTGGTGTCACCAGCGCACAAATGACTCACAGGCACTGTCCCAGAGCCAGCACCAGGCCAGCTCAGCACTAGTCCTAAAGGAAGAGATTTTATTAAAATTTAATTATCTGGAGGAAAATTGTGCCTGTGGCAGCACAAGTCAATGGGAATAGTRAGTCTGAGCCTGGGCTCAGTGCTGAATTCAGTGACTGGAGCAGGTTGTTTAGGCACATGCTTCAAAGTTTTACTGGGGTAAACCTAAAAATACTCTGTGTTTCAGTAAAACTTACCTATAAGCATCTAGCTGGTAAGGATTTTTYTCTGCCAGCGTGTGAACTAATTTATGATCTATAAAAGTAACAACTATAAACACAATAAATTACTTATTTATTACGCACACACATGAAAAAATTCTCCTTATCAATGAGTACTCTCAGTGCCACTGCTGTATGTATTACTCTTGCTCTTGACTTGGAGTGGTTTGGTGGAAAGTATCATTATATAACTAAATGGCTATAGACAGATGTGTGTGTTCAGTGCACCAGCAAGCCTTGGCAGAGGGACATTACACTTAGTTATGTCTGTTAGTGGAACGAAATTTCCCTGCTTTGCAYCAGGAAAGTAAAAAGAAAAATTAAAAAAGTCTTTGTCAGACAGATGATGGATGGTTCTAACATTGTACAATGAAAGAAGAGCTCAGGGTGTGCATTCAATGGCTTCAGTTCAGAAGGGTCTGCAGCAACAACTGCAGTAAAGGAACTTTCAAGTTCTGTATCTGTAAAGCAAGTGGAAAGCTGAGAAACCTTCTGTCTTGGATGGGTAAACTGTTTACCTAAACAGAAAGAAACAGCAGTAATTCTTGTAAATGACAACGCAAAACTGCACAAACAAAATGACAAAACAAAGATTCACATCCACAGGATGTGGATGAGGACAAAATGACGGCGCCTGTGCCCCAAACRGGGTTTGTGCAGCCCTGAGCAAACAGCCCGGGCTGGCTCCTGCTCCCTCCGAGCCCAGCCCGAAACACAGGCTGATCCCCACGTTCTGATTTCCGCTGGCAGAAACAGGATCTCGGTATGATTCATAAGGAGATGTCCAAAGCGATTTTAGAAGATGCTGAGGATGGCACRGGCTGGGGCCGAGCCCGCGGGGCCGTCCGGGCGGGAGAACCGCAGCAGGGAAACATGAAACACTCACACAGCCCCAGACACGTCCCTGTGCCAGCTCAGCCCTCGGCGGGGACGGATCCTGCCACCCACATCCAGCACCCCTGAGCCGGTGCTCCCCAGGGCACCGCAGCCSCGCTCCCGGTTCCGCTCACACCCGGAGCGCGGAGGGAAGGACTCCGTCCTGTCTTACTGGGAGCAGGGAAGGGTGGTGGCTTGCTTTCCAGTTTCTCTGGAAGAGTCTGTATGGCATTAACTAAGTTCACTTCTCCAGTGTAGTTTTCCCATCTGGAAAGTGGGAAGGGGGGATAAGACTTAATTTCGTGAACGTGTTAGAAAACACAACACTTTTATGTGTATCCAGTAATTTGAGATCCCGGGATAATAGTGCAGAGAATTATTATTATTATGACAGAAGGCATTTTTACTTCTAATGCACAAAGAAAACAAATAGCAAGAGAGTGAGCTTGGAGATCTAACATTCATTTTATTTTTATTTTTAAACTTTCTRATTTTTCAATAATTGAGACCACAGATGTTCAGTTCCATATGTGGAACAACCCTGTTCCAACCCCTCCTGAACACTGATTGCCAGCTATGGAGGCAAGTAAGAATATACCAAGCAAAAACAAAGAAACAAAATATTTAAATAATAATAAAAACAATGTTAATACTTCTGTAATTCACAATGATTTTCTCAAACCAGCCAGAATCAGGAGAAGCATTTGACAGTGTCTGGGCTCAAAGCCATGGACAGTATCCACTGCTTAGTGTTGTATAATTTACAAACTCCTGTTCTTTCAACAACTCCTCAGAAAATGAGATTGTTAAGTAAATATATAGCAGAAAAACAACTCAGGAGAACAGAGCAACTCCTTTATATCATTCAAAAGGTGGTGGCCTCTGCGAGAGAAAACCATTTGCTGCAGTCTGCCAGAGCTAGGAGAACATCAAACAAACCCAACAACATGAAAGCTATGAAAAAAATTTGCGTGCCTTTCTGCACGGTAACCTCCTCTGGGGCGGTGTGTGATGCAGAGATAGGTCCTCACACGCATCTGCCATCCAGSGACACAGTTTCCATGTGACTCCACTGGGCTCTGACAAAATCAGATTACAAAAGTGACAGTAGTTTGAGAAACACCTTGGAGAAAGGTGTGTTCRCCTTGCTGCTCGTGCTGCTGGGCTGTGGGTGCCTGGTTATTTTGGGGGCTTAATTCATCAGCCAGAAAAGAGCTCCCAAATTAGTGGTCCAAACCATGGCTCTTGGAGACCCCAGGCTAACAATGGTTACACCCCACTGTCCCCCGGGGGATCAGTCTGGAGCAGAGCAATGGGACAAGTGCATTACCTTTCCCACAGTTGGGTCAGGGAACTTAAGAAATTGTTCCTTTATTAAACATATTAGAGACTCAGCCTTGTTTGCCTACTGATATCCTTGAAGGAAGGGAATACAAAGATGAGGGTGTGAATGCTATCTGCTATATCACCACTTTCAGGCTGCTAGGACAGTTTTATTTGCTTTATAGTAATTCATTGCCAACTTCACACATAAAAGTTAAACACGCTTTTTAAGTGATAACACTCAAAAGACAGTTTTCAGAAAAAAGAAAAAAAAACCCCACTAGGAGGCAAATCTCTACTTAAAAGGGGTTAGGTGGAGGTTACAGAAAAGTGTTCCCAGGTTTGTTTCTCCTGGCTGTTCCAGTAAATGGGGTGACCTGGCCACCCGAGGGACACAACGACCTGCACGGCTTTGCCTTAGCAGAGCCTGGGGTGGAATAAGCAYCCAAAATCCATCCCATGCAGGCTAGAACTACGCAGGAGCTCATCTCCCCCTCCCTGTGGGGCAACACTGCCCCTGAGAGCTGTTCCTGTGCTCATCCCAACCTCCTCATGCTCTTCCCYGCTCCCCACTTCGCCCCGCACAAGCATGTGGTGAGACCCTTCGTGTCAGTGGGCTTCAGACCAGCCATTAAATGCTCTGTTTTCTCTAGTGGTGGCAAGAACAGCTTAAAAAAGCTTTGCTTAAATGGAGTTATGAAAATATCAGCCACTGATCCAGAAGTTCTCAACAATCCAGTGATGCAAGGTCACTCCTAATTGCCTCCATCTTTCCTATTCTCTCTCCAGAGAATAATTACCTCGAGAAACAAAGTCCTGGTTTATTTTACTAAGATCCAGAAATTCCCTGCTTTTATAACAACAAGCAACTCCCCTCTTCTTCCGCTTTGGACTGAAGAGAATATTACCACTGTCAGTTATATGCAGGGGAATGTTAACCCTTAACATTCTTGTGGTGAAAAAATAAACTGCAGAAATGATTGCCTTGTGTTTAGAATTGCTCAATGCTGTTAAAACAATGGTTTGTTTTGCTCGTTTGTAAATGGGAAAAACAAGACCRTGCTTCAAAAGCATTTATTCTGTACATTAGCCAGAATAAAAACTCCCCTGGAATTGTTGGCTTAGAGCAAGGAGCAGCACTTCAAATTTCCCTTTTCGTTTTCCAAGTTCGAAAGCAGAAGGGATTTTGTTAAAGCAGCCTAAACACCCAGGTTTAGACAGCAGAGCTACACGACTCAATCACTGCGCTGGGCTCATAAAAAATTTGGAGGTTGAGYAGTAATTGTAAGTGAAAAGTGGAATTTTAGAGTTGGTCCTACAGTCAGAGGAAAACCAAGTGACCCAGTTAACCGACTCCTCACTATTGTTATAGTATCATTATTACTATTGTATGGCAGATCTACAGCGTTAACTATTCAACTAAACTTTATACTGGGCCAAAGCAAACCTCATGTAACCTTTTCAGGAACAGCTTGGGAACAACCTGCAAAGACAGCTGCTCCCAGCAGAAAGGATCAGAGAATTGWTAAGATTGGAAAAGCCCTCTAAGATCRGTGAGTCCAACCATTAACCCAGCACTAAACCATGTCCCCAAGTGCCACATCTGCACATCTTTTAAACCCCTCCAGGGATGGTTATTCARCTGCTTCACTGGGCAGCCTGTTCCAGTGATACCCTTCAGGAGATTTTTGATTTCCTAAACTGTAGTTCTGGGTCATTCCAGCCATTGGAACAAGCGGCTTTGCACCTCCAGCTCCAGCCTGGGTTTGGATAGAAAGCGACAGAAAKCTATAAAAAAAGTATTATAAGCATTTCTGACTTCCTCTTTGCCAGGAAGTCCCAAAATCTCATGAGAAAGCCTGTTGCTTGTCTTCATTTGCTTCAATGTAACAGTGCTGAACAGGGGCCTGACATACAGGTACCAASAAATCCTGAAATACTAGGAAAATCAAAGGGAGGAGTTTAACTAAGGGAGATTTTTCTTGTTCCTTTGAAAAGACTCACTTGCAAATTTTTTTTTTCTCAATTACTCAATTTGCAATGCAATTTTGCAGATTCAGAGAGTTATTTTGGGTAGGCCACCATACTCTTAGTGGTCTGCCCAAAGAGAACCCAAACTGAATCTTTGGAGCTTATTCATGACCTAGACAAGTTTCCCATTCATAAAAGTCCCACGAGAGGCTTCAGAAATGAGGGTTTGAAGGAAACAGATGCACTCTGATCAAACCACAAGGTCCTGAGGGAATCTTAGTTTTATAGGTAAAATGATAATAAAAATCAAAGATTAAATTTCAGAAGCTTAACTAAAAACAAAAACTCTTGTATTTTAGTCTGAAAGTATATATTGACCAGTAGATCACCTGCTTCTCATCTTAACATGTGTCGAGATCAATTTTGTTTCGCAAGAGAAAAGGTAACAGTTGCTTTAAGAAAAAAAGATGAAGCAAAGCAAACCCCTCTGTGTTGCTTAGTRCCTTTTTGGTCATTTCCTCTCCTTTTTAAAGTAGAATGAACAGACTGGGAAAAGAAGCAGCTATCCTGAATCATCAGTGTTGTTTGGAAGATTTTGTAAACCAAACACTGCTCTTATTTCCAGGAGAAGCTCTCACTTGGCATTACAAACCTTTTTTGTGCTGAGGGCAGCTATCTGGTTTCTGGATTATAATGTTCTCTTGCATTCTTTTCTTAATCTACTTAATATCATCCCTTCTGTAAATCCACTTGGCAAATCTGAAGCATAATCACTGTGGTATAAAAACACTTTTAAGGGTAATTCCTCTATCACCTGCCATCAGAACAGACTATATTCTGTTTAGTGCTTAAACACTGCCTAAGTACCTCTGGGCTGTGCCCCTCTCCAGGGCCAGCACAGATCCCGAGAGGATAACACTACAACACAGCAGCACTGATATCACAAATTAGCTCTCCCCCAGGTGAGGAAGAAGAGAGGAGTTTATTATGTTGGTCATCAGCCACTGTAACCAGCATTTCATGGCAGCTTTTATTAACAGCAGCCTTCTACATTCTCTTGCCTGTGACTTTCTGACAATGGCTCTTTCCAAGATAACACCTTCCATGTGTAGCCTGGGGCCAGAGAAATATTTTTCCAAATAAATTAGATAACAAATCTCATCAACCGATTTGCAGGTTGGACAACTATTTTAAAAACACTTTACATCATGTGTCTGGAAGAAATGGTCTAAGATCAAGGTTTGGAAGGTGAGGTTGTGTACACTTCTACAGTGGGAGATCAGAGAAATTAAGATGTTGCATGAGTGGGACAGTGAACATGAAAATTTCAGACCTCTAGAGGTACTAATGATTTTAGCAATGCAATACCTAGTAAGACAGGCAAGAATTAGATTTAGACTGGAAGACAACAGAGCACACACATGCACAGAAAATCCAACAGGCACAGGGATCTGCAGGAAGGAGAGGACTTGGTCCTTTGGATCAACCTCCCTTTTCATCCTCGAAAGCTTCTGCAAGCAATGAATCCCTGTAGAAAGAAACCAGGAGGACAGGCTGGAGGAACAATAAGTCCCTGATTCAACTACATCTCTCTATGCAAAATTACCAGGGGACACAAGCAATTATCCATTATCAATATTGATCTGTTGAACTGGCTGCAGTATTTCCTATAGATACAATGCTCTTTTTTGATAATGAGTGTTTTTCCTTCTCACAGCTAGGTGTACCACTCTGATATCACTGAGAATATTTCTACTGCCTGAGTATGGAACAAGACACCTGTGTTGGTAGAAAGTGCCTAATGCACTTGAGCCACTTCTAGCTCAATGTCCAATGACAGATTTACAAGGACCAATGGGGGTGGTGACAACCCAGCTGTGTGGCAGAGTAGGCGACCCATCTCTCTAAACATGCTGTGAAATTGCTGTACACAGAAAGCTCCATCGTGCTGGGATGGTCAATGCCTCAAACACTGTTCCTTCCAGAGAATACTCCGTTTTCCTGAGTATTGAGCAAGATTATGACCCGGAGTGAGTCAGCACATGGAAGCATGATAGAGACGCTCCCAAGGACGCCCGGGGTCAAGGCAAAGGTTAGTGGAACAGACCCACATTGTCATTCCCATCTGAGACAGAGGTTTTATCTGTGTAAGCAACACCTTATTGCTCCCCATTAACAGCATCATTTTATAATATCTACAGATAAAACAAACACTGACGCATCGTTCCCAGGAACATCACCTTCCTGGAGGTGGCTGCGTTCTCCTTGCCAGATGAGCAAACTCAAGTATGTGCTGCAAGGCTGATTGCCTGCATGCAAATAATCCCCACCAAGTTCTGTCCAATCTGCGTTTGGAAATTATTATTTTATTATTAACAAACAGGAAGGTCGAAACATTCGTTTAGATAAGTCTGCTTTTCTGGGTTAGTCAACCTTCAAGCCAGGGAACACCATCACTGTTCTCATGGTCTTTTATGATTTCCTGACAGACCATCTTATCACAGCTGTAGTTTGTGAAAGACAGTGGACTTTCTACCCTCTTATATAAAAAGGATAATGTACACTCAGTGCAAGCCTCAGCCTGTTTAAACTAGGTAAAAGTAGCACATCATCTACCCATCTACTTTTCCCCTATTGTTTGAATTTTGGAAGCATGTATCAAGCTTTTATCAATGAATATAAGAAAGTTTCTGCACTTTGTTTGACCCTGCTGAACTTTGCAACACTGACTTCTCAACACCCCTGCTGAAAAAAAGCCACTAAATCTTACAAACTATCTCTTTGTTGTCTCTTGCTTTTTCCCAGCCCCTCCTTCCAATCTTACCCAGCCAGTTGAGCTGCACTTTTCACCTCCTCTGTTGACATGAAATGAAGTAATCACATTTATTTGAATATTCACTACAGATCTTGTCATCATCTCAGTTTATTAGCCAAGAAGATAGTGTTTCAAGAGCAAGTCTTAAAACTTTACAGCATGGATCCACTCACTCGCTAAAAGCAAAATAAGTGAATTAAACCCCTCGATTCATAAAGCAAATAAATGTCATGTAGACACAACACTGAAATCAAGCCATGAAAGCTAATGAGCCTGCAAAACAGAAGGACAGAGCCTGGAGAAGGTCCTGGAGCCATCTCCAAGGAATCCCAGGTAGCTCTGTTAGGATGCTGTCACAGGCAGTCCCCCTGCAGGGCCTGATTCACTCATCCAGCACCGGGAAACAGGGGCATCCACGGGCACTTCCAGCTACAGGCAACAAAAGGTTGTGAAATCTATGCTACCTGTGTATTTAAGTACACATGTACGTAAAAATAAACACATAGAAATAGTTACAGCTTTTGGGATGCAGTGAGCGCTGTGCAAAGGTTTGCAGATTTTCTGTTTCCCCTGCCATGTTACCGATCTTGGGATGTAAAAATCACTGTACTTACCTAAACACACGAAAAAGAGAGACAGATACAGAATATTAGTGCTTCCATTGTTGTACAGGCAAGATACATGTTACACACATTATACATAGAACAGCCTGAAAAAGTGGACTCGAATTTATACAAATAATTTACAATCTACACGGGAAATGATGGATCCTATCTTTGGGTGAAATATTGCTCCCTCTCTCTGCCAGTCCCATTCAGTCCATCTCAGTGGCACATCTGCACTGAATGAAGGCTACCCCTGAGAGAAGATGAGATTTAAAGCAAGCAAGAGAAAACCAAATTTTAAGCACCTTTGGAAGAGCACAGGGTCATGACCTTGATTTGTATCTGCTCCGAGGACAGAGGAGTCAGTCTTTAAGTCTGTCACTAAAGCACTTTCCTCAACTTTTAAATTTACTGGGGAGTTGTAAAGATAAGGAGAGGGAACATGATGAGAGGCAGGGCTCATTCCCCTAATAAAAGAAGTGAGAGTGTCTTTCCAGCTGCTCTCTCTGTAATATTTACAGAGGACCTGAGCAGAATTCGAATCTACAAGATAATTTCTGGAGTTTCCAAGTGATTTGGGGGCCAAAACAACTCTTTTAAATAAAGACTGGTGGAATCAAGCCTCCAAGATCCAGACATTAGTGGAGATTGAGGATGCTGTGCATCTTCCCAGATAGAGGATAAAAAGTTGAAAGCCTGTTGACAGATGACTTTGGGAAGAAGAGATTATTTTCCTCCTAGAAAAATGGCATTGAAAACAGATTTTTTTAAAAACATTTGGACTGCTATATCTGGTTGAGGTCTACAGTCCATGAAGAAACTCCAGTTCTCTCTTGTCATTCTGAAAATCTGCTCTAAAAACCCCAGTCTGAAAATGCACATGATGGACCACATAAATTGTTTGTCTCTTATAAAAACTCAAAAGGTTTTCCAGTTTCATCTTTTGGGGTTTTAATCTTTTAAAAGCATGTTCAGATTATATTCATTTGATTTTTAGTGAGATTGGGCTCTGAAATAAATGGGCTGTGCACACACACTAACACATGTGGAATTCCTTTTCAGTAATCCTCAAAGAGGCTTTTGATTTTACTTCTGATTCATCAAAAAAAAAAAAAGCACCAGTGAGCAAGTGAGATGTGCACAGGGATTTAGATGGCTCCAAGGTCACCACATACATTTACATAGGAAACACATGGCTATGGGAAAACTCTCCACTTGGCTGTAAATAGGTTCCTTGAGATGTTTTCGGAGAATCTGATTCTCAAACAGATAAAAATCCCATGAATCAAAGGCCAGTTGGAGAGAAATGGTATCTGAATTAATAAGGCAGCTCATCAGCAGCTTAACAACACCATCCCAGAGGCAAATCCACAGTCCACAGATCCCACCAGAGTCAGGGGCTTGGTGGCACCCAGGGGAAAACCCTCATCCACCTTCCAGCACTGTGGTCACCCCTGAGGAGGAAAAAGAGGCAAAATGGGCTGTGGGGGAAGCAACCACCAAGCTGTAGGGCAGGTCTGTGTCCTCTTCCAGGAGGAAGCCTTTAGCAGATGCAAAGGGCAGGCAGGAATGGGAGGAGCTGAAGGAGTCTCAGTCTCACCTGGACAAGTCTCAGTCTCACCTGGGGCTGTGAGAAGGGCCCTGGGATGAGCATGGGGCTGGGGACGCTCCCACTCCATGGCTCTGGGAAAGCAGGACATCTCCTGTGCCCCAGTGCAGAGCTGTGCCCTGACCAGGCTGCCATTCACCCCTTGAGAATAAGGGGAAAGCTCCAGCTATTGTCCAGGTCCTGAAAGTCTTTTATTAGGGAAGAATAAGCCCGAAATGCAACAGCTTTTTGGTGAAGGAAGCTTCACGTGACTCATCCATCACAAGCTTTATTATTGCTTCAGACCCTACTGCAGGTTTACAACCAGATGTTTTAGGGACCTTGCATTTTCCCCGTGAAATATTCCCTGCTCCGTGCTCGGAGCTGACAGGCAGGTAGCTGTAAAGTCACCCCTGACAGTCAGGGATGGAAAGTTTTGCCTCAACACGATAAAAAAAAAGTCCGTTATTAGTATTTTGTGATTAATGATTGTATATTATAAATGTACATTAATAAGTATAATATACTCTCAGTATTTTATTGCTGCTTTTATGATATGACAGGCAAACCTATGAGAGCATATTTAATGCATTCACACGCCCATATCGTGCGTGTAATTTACACAAACTGTAGAGGTGGCTTAAAATGCATCTAAAAAGGACACAATCAAGGTTGGTAGGACTCCAGCATAACCCAAACTTTTCGTTATGGTTGTATCTTCTGTGGGAAGATTTTTGAATTCTTCAAAATTGCTGAATTTCTGCAATTCAGAGCAATTGCAGAAAGGGAAAATTAGGAAAGAAATTACTGTTGAAAGTGAGAAAACCTCTCCAAACATGAGAAGGTTATTGCAGTGCAGTGGAGGGAGGAAAAGAAATGCTGTGAGGTATCAATATAAGTGTCTAGTCCCAAGAGTAGAACGAGCAGAATTTAAAATTGCTTCAAATTCCTTTAAGTGCTGTCGTTTTGCTGAGCTCTGATGCAGCGTTTGGCAACCTGCACTCACCTGACTGGCCACCACCTGCAGCCAAGGCTCACAGAGAGACAAAGCAGCAAGCAGAAACATTGCATCAACCAACTCTTTACATCAATTATCAACTTCCCTGGCTCTCACTCAGGCCTCACACAGTGCAGCGGCTCCTGCGGAAGGGAAGGTGCTCTGGTGGTCTCTGGAGGATGGTGGCTGGTGCTGAGGCTCCTGCAGCCCCTGGGCAGAGTGTTCTGCTCCTTCTCCAGGAGGACCAGCTCCTTCTGCCTCCAGAGCACCTTTCCAAGCAAGGATCAGCTCCCAGCCAGGTTCCTCCGACTGTTTTGTCCAGCATTTTACCTTGCACTGCTTAGTCCAGGTACAGGATCAGCTGTCAGCATTCCCAGCAGGTGCTGCTCTGGTCTTTGTAAGCTTTTTCTCCTTTCTCAGGTGTAAACAAAAGTCCAAAGAATGTGAGTTTTGGCCTCAATTTCATGCCTAACTTCTTCCTTCCCCGCTTACACAATCACCATCCCATCAGTGCTGTGTGGGTTGAGCTCTGCTGTTGGGAGAGGTTTGCAGGATCTTTCGGGGGCAGGAGGGTCTGAATGTCCACCTGACCTGCACTGGTAGTACATCCAGAAATGGAGTACAAATGCAGAAGCCCATTGCTGCAGGCAGCCCCAGGATATTTAGGACAATTCCCAGTTCAAATTCAGCAGTAGCTAGCTATGGCAAAAATCCTGAAGGCAGGGTTGTGGGGCTTTTTCCTCTCTCAATTGTTCCATATAAGAAAAAATTTCCCTTCCTCAGTATGTCAAAACACATCATAATAATTCATTGACACACTGTTAAAAGAAAAATGTGTTTAAAACATCTGGAAAAACGCATATGTGAGTGCAAACAGGGCACTCTGGGCAATTGCATTTGTTAGCACCAATTTGCAGGGGCAAATTCCTGACTGTAGGAGCAGCAGATATGAACAGAGACATCCACAGGTAAATAAGCTTCTGGGTCAAATTCCTCAAGCTGCAGAAATCTTTGTTTGCAGCTTGTCTGTGTCATATAGTTGAGAAAGCAAGAAAACTTGAGGCCAAACTAAATTGAAAAAAAAAAAAAGAAATAGAGGGTCCCATGGAACCCCTTACTCAGATTGGGGCTAATTAATTTAGAGAGATCTTGCCCAAGAACAAAGATGATGAGAGCTCAGAGGCCACAACCTCTATGCTACAGTAAAACAGACAAGGTGGTCTACTAATAAATGCTGACAAAGGCAACTTTTTTTCATGTTGAGAGTTTCAGAGCTTTCCTGGCTTTTAAAGGCAGTGTTTTTGCAATGAATGGAGCAGAGCAGTTCACACGTGCCTGGCAATTCTGTGCAAGGTGTGCCCTTCATTCAGCACTGCTCAGCCCTAGCATGGTAAACTCAACCTTCTCTGGAAATTTGGAGCATTCCAAAGGACGAAAAAGGCATTCCTATAACCTGAAGAGATCTCTGACCCGTTTGTCTGCAAAGGGAGGAATAGACTCCCTCCTTACAAAGCATGTTCTCTCTAAGAATTTATATTTCAATCAGTTTCTACATTATTAGTTCAGTCAATCATGCAAAAAAGCCAAGCACCCAATGCAATCTTTGATTACAGATGAAAAAAACATATGTACAAGAGCCACATTTTTAGATGAAGCCTCCTTTAGTGGGATTTATTTCTCGAGTCAGCACGAGCTGACTTGGCCACTGATGTGACCCCAGCAGCTCWGGGTTACAGTCCCTGCAGGAGTCACATACTCAACTCTGCTAAAAAACATCACATGGAAGAACTTGGTGGCAACTTCTGAAAACTTGAGCTCAAGGGACTTGTGCTAGAATACGCACAAGAGGTGAGGGATAAGGCATTTTTATCTTAAAAACTGTTGTAAAATGCATTTATAACCACAGAAGCAGCACATTTGTTTTCAAAGGAGGTGATTGTCCAGGTCAGTGGGGAATTTCAGTGTTCAGCCAGTAAGAATGAGCTTGCATAAACTACACCCAACTTTGATACAAATAAAAAAAGGCTTTTGGGTTTGGGCGTTTTTTTCCTTTAATATATAGGTAATTCCTCTCTACTCCAATCCACTTGGAATTACACAACTGGAGCAATTTTCTACTGATTTGGTCGTATTAAACAGGACTGCCTGGTTTGTGACTAGAGAAAATCCAAGTGAAAATGAAATAATTAGCACAGCTTGGATGCAAGAGCAAAATCTTTGGGACAGGGMCCCTCTGGGGCTGCAGGTTTGGCCATTTCCTTGCACAACAGTGCATCTGCCATCCTCACAAGCGACAACAGCCCCTGGATGAATCCCTCTCTTTCTTTCCAACATGACCAGCACACGTTTAACGTTAAAACATGCCAAATAGCAACAAGCAGCCTCCTTCTCCATCCAGTTCACCTCAGAGACTTGTTGGCTTCAAAGCACAGATGGGTCATTAACATATGACTGTTGTTGGGCATAAATAACCCAAAAAATACCTAACACAGCTGGAGTCGAGGACATTCTGAAACACTGAAAACAAAAGAGGCAAACTTATCCACCCCATAATTTCTGCAGTCAATGGAGGCTGCTGAGCAGCTCTGAGAATTGGGCTGCCTGCTCAGACACAGAAAAATTGAGTTTATAAACCTGACACCCTTAGGTAGCAAGTTTGAAAGTGGTCATTTTAACTTCCCTACGCTTCTGTTTCTTTCAGTGTTGTACATTTAAATACAGCAAATGCTAATGCACAACACTTTGATCCTGAGAAACAGAATGTCTGTAAAGTGCCTTGGAAACATCAGCCGGAAGATGCTGTAAGAGAGCAAAACCCTACCCTCATTTTCCAAGGAGAAAATTCCAGGCAATTTGCCCGGTCACGACATTTTAGGCAAAGTGCCACTGGAAAACATTTTGTGCCATCCCAAATCGCTTTTCCCTGGGATGGTTTTAACACAGCACCAGCCATAGGCTCCCGCGAAATGAAGGCTTGCCTTGTTTCCCGTGCAATGTCTGTGACCCACCCTCATCCGAGCAGTTTGCTGCTCCCCTGTAGGTGACCATCAGCAGCCATCAGGGAGCAGTTGAAATTCCACTGCAATCCCCGCTGCTCCCAGCCAGGTGCAGGAACCCATCCTTCCACAAAACTCGACAGAAACTCTTGTAATAACATTTCCTGAGTGCAACCTGGGGACCGTTTGGGAAGAACAGTGTGAAGTCGTAGAGGTAGTATTACCTCTAAAATGTGTGAAATATTGATAAGGGCAGTATTTCTTCATCACATAAAAAAAAAAAAAGAAATCCCACCAAGAGGTACATCACTATTTAACTGGGTAACCACATCCCAAGGTACAAAGTGTAAAGCTCAAAAATCCCCACTGTTTTCTATACATAGCAGAAAGACACATGTATAACATCACAGGTCAGTTTGCCATGGCTTAGAAGGAGCTCCATCAAACTTGCATTTTATTTCCTTAGCAGTTTGTTGACATTGACTATTTCTGTCTGAATCAAGTGACTGACCAGACGGTTTTGCCATATAGATGGGCAGTGGATGGGAATGAACTCTGACCCATTTAAATTAAGTCTAATATTTATTGTTCCAGGCCAACAATGGTCTGGGGAAGCACTGCCTTTGACCTGCTGGGTGCCTACAATCATATACATAAAGGAACCATACAAAATAGAGCCTGGATTGTTTAAAAGATAAGCCAGTTCCTCTGAGGATAGGGATTTATATCATGGAAGATTAAATCTTAGATAGATTTAATCTATAGATAGGAAAATAAACTTAGTGAAGAATTTTATAAATTAGCCATGATAAGGGTAATTATGAATTATATGTATTTTTATCAGTTGTTCAACAGAGAAAATTAATTTTAGAATCAAATACCAGTTAGTATTACCCTATCACCCTGAGTTTGCTAATGAACAGATAATGTTGGACTAATGCTGACCTAAAAGCATCTTTATATATTTATTAATCAGTTTATGGCCTATGTGAACACTAAAGCTAAAAAAAAGGTATTTCAGTCATTCTCTCTCATTTTCTGCTTCTTTTTAATTTTTGATGATTCACATGACTTTTAATACAATTCCTATGTACTATCAACTTTAGTTTTCAGTTTCAGGGGCTGATTTCTGTAGTGTCTGGAGTTTCCAACCTGACTATTGTAGGACATATTACATTCCCACACATGTATCCTTTACATTTTTTATCTTTACATCTTCTAAATTTAATGAAGGCAACATGATCAACCTCTTTGGGTATAAACTACCTAATAAAAAGTAAACTACACAAAGCAGGTTTGAGAGCTTAAGCAAGCAGTAGACTAACATGATCCTTCATATAATGTAGAAACTATTCTTCCATGTTTATTCTCTCAGTTTTCTCTACTAGATTTTTTTTATCAATATATTAACATACTACAAAGCCTTCAAAATTAGGACTAAAATATTAGTGAATATGTAGTTGGATGGAAACAGTATGCCCACCCAGAGCACCAGCCCCACAAGGACAACCCATGGCATGAGAGGAGGCAGCAACAAGACCCCTTGCTCTGGGCTTGTCCATGATCCCACTTTATTTTACTATCCATCTCCCACCAAGAGCATTTAGAAGAAAATAATGGTTTCTTGCCTATTTTATTGATGAAATAGGCCGAAAAATTGGCATTTTCATGCATGCCCACTGGTGTGGGGATACTCCTGTAATTTGGCAGTCTTTGCTTGCTGCTAAAACCCTCTTAATTCCTGGATGCAAACAGGTAATGCTGGACACATACAGCAGGTTCCTAAGTCAGACACTGATTTGAAAGGGCTTTTTTCTCCTCTTTGACCTGCACCAGCACACTGTGAGCTGTAAGGCAAACTGCAGAGGACCTGTAATGTTGCATTAAATCTTTGCAACACTGCATTTCTCATGGTCACAGTAAGTTTGATGAGATTAGAAAATAAATCGAACTGTAGTACGAGTGCACCATCAAAGAACCCAAAATGGCTCTACTGTACATTGGTACTAAAAAGTATTAAATAAATTCTTCTGACCTAATTTTTTAATGTTCTCATACTTGGCATTATATACGTATACACACACAGGCACATTTTTCACGTATTTAACCAGTAATAACTTTTATCACCACAATTTTGCTATTGATTGCTTCTTTAACAGCAAAATGCATCACAAACAGAAATGAATGAAGCTGTCGGGAAGAAAGTTCCATAGTAGCTTTACTGTCAGTTCCCATCATAAATAACCATGACATCATATGAGTCTTATCTACGGGTTGCTCTTACTGATCAATGGCATCACTCTAGTAGTGTAAATAGCTTCTAATGTCCCATCTTCCACCTTCAAATAGATTCTGATTATTTATGATGGCTGTTAGGTTACAAGTCTGAGCTGCGGTTTGGATTTATTTTCTACTTACAGCTGCTGTGGATTTCAAGTTAGATAGGATTRTTTTTTAGTTAGGATGATGAAATGGGATAGACCTGTCATGGAGCCTAGAAAAACCTTCATCTCATTTACTCTCTGTAGCAATTTGACTGTGAATCCAAAGACCTTAAAGGTTTTTCATTAAATAATTCAAAATGTTAAAACAGAGAGTGCTGGTTACTTTTGCCAGGTTCAGAGCAGCCTAATCAATTTACAGTTAAAAAGAAAATGAATAATATTTTTCCTTGTTACTAAACTACAAAGGAGTTTCATTATGTGCAGAACTGTATAACATAGCCTTACAAAATAGTCACGAAAATATAACAGCCAACAGAAAAATCTACTTGTCAGCTTTTCCCATGGTGATCATGAAAAAACTAATGATGTTTTACTCACTCACTCAACAAAAACTATTCACCCCCAGGCTAGTCGATATTTGGAAGGATGATATAATCTCTATATTTCTTATGATAATGAAAGCCATGTCTGCCTGAATACAGAGCTCCAGACATTTATTTTTTTTAATATCTATTTCATTCTCATACCCCAAAATGGATCTTATAATTGAGAACCGGGACATACAGGATGACAGCACACTGGGAAACAAATGCACATAGATTTCCACTTGCCACAACAGAATAGGGGGGGTCAATGGCATGTTAACTAATTCATTATTTAAATTTCCAGAGTCAAGTTCCTCTCTTGCATTGCATTTAGCAAGTGCACCAAGTTGAGGGGCATTCTTGAGAGAACGGGTCATTTTTCCCAGCATCAACAATAATTAATAAATGGTTAGCGTTGACCAGCTCATTTCTCTAAAGGAAACACCCTAATGACACTGAGGACAAAATCAATAAAGATAAAAATGCAGCAGTGATAAATATTCTGGAACTCTTATCCTTTGCTGACCTTTTGAGCAGCTTCGGATTTAAAGACTCATCCCACTACAGTCTTTTATTCCTCTCTGTATCATAATTCATCAGTTAATATGTAACTCTGAGCTGATTACAACTTATCTGCAAACATCTTTTATGCAACAGCAGACCACAAGCCTCTCCGTGGAACAAGCCTGGTGCATGTTTTTAGCTTTCCTTGTGGCAATTTAGTTGCAAATGATAAAAAACTCGTGATGGTATTTGGTGTGATAACTTGACAATGCAAAGATCTTTGGGTTTGGCCCGAAAGAATCCAAAACACGCTCCAATCTTTGTATCTGGGTGACAAGCACTTATTTTTCCATGCAGTATTTCCTCCTTAAGATTGTTCTGTTCGGTGAAGAGCTGTTGTGCCCAGAACAGTGCACACCTCCGAGCGCTGCCTTGCCTTGGTTAAAGAGTAACCACAGCGCCAGGGGTCACCTGGAAATGGAAAGTCTTTAAAATACGCCAACAAAATCACTGTCTGGGCTGGAGGCTTTCAAAAGACAGCTCAGTAATTGCCAATAAAACCCTGATGGCTCTTCTCCAGTCTCTACTGCTGTTTGAGCTCACAGAAACACTCGGCGATAGCATCGTTTTCGCTCATCCCCTCTCCCACCCGTGGCCGACTTTCCCCTTTTTCTCTTTCCCGACCCGATAATCTGTTTCTTACGCCTTAGGTGGAGTTAAAACCTCGGCGGGGAGAAGGAGGGAATGTGGCTGCTGGGCGCTGACAATGGCTGTTTTGTCACCGCCGGGCGCTGGTGGCCATCAGGAAGCGTGGACCGGTCCAGCCACTTGATGCCAGGGCGGATGATTTATTGCCTGAGTGTCCTCGGTGGCAATTGGACCCCTTCCCGCTGTCACTCACGCCTTGCAAAGATTCGGTCCTAAAGAAGAGGTTCCCCCCTGGTCTAAAGAGATTACAATGCTTGTCATAAAATGTCTTTTAGCGGAGGGAAATGGGTATGAAAATGGGTAAAGAAAGGAAACAATCGGAAGAGGAGAGAAGATGGATGTTCTGTAACCTTTTCTCAGAGACCCATTTCTCCTTCTTTTTCTCCTGTCTTTAGCAGGTTTTTGTTTTGGCTGATGACAATGCGTAATAGCCTGATAAATTGATTTTGTGAGTCCCCTTTCTCATCTCTTGAGAAGACACTAACTCGTTGGGACTTCAGAGGGCTCTCGGAGGCAGGAGACAACAATTAGTTTGTTGGGGATGTCAGAAAGGAGCTTCAAAGTTTTGCCAGGAAAAATCCTTTCTGACAGATCAGTGCTGACAACGTTGGCAGCTGCTAGGAAAAGTGGAGCTGGAAACTCCCTCCGACTCTCAGGAGCAGGGAAAAATTGCAGGACATTAACTCTGTACAGTGGGTCAGGCACTGGTGCTGTTGCTTTTCACTGAAGCACGTATGGCAATGAGTAAAGCTTTCCACTGGATGAAAGAACAGTAAGATACATTTAAAATCAAAATTTTTCAAGGTTGTTTTTTTTTTTTTTTAACGAAACCTGAATGCATAACCTTAAAAGATTTCCACGAAATCAAGAAAGCACATCATRGCAAGATATGCTTCTCCAGAGTTGAAATGGGTGGTCTGAATAAGTGTTTTAAAAACTCATCACAGGTATGTTTTTATGTTCTAAAAGTGAAACTCCAAAATGGTGGGGTTTTTTTTTCTCTCCTAAAAAACTAAGAAAATCCTTCATGACTTTCTGAAAGCACTTACATGTTAAAAACAACTGCATCATGGTATGTCTGTGTGCCTCCCACTACTGGAAGCCCCGCAGAAGAGCTCTGTGTATAAAACCTCCTGAGTTCAGCAATCTTGAATTCCTAAACCTGAAAATAAAAATATCAGCCATTTCCTTAAGGGAGAAGCAATGGTCAGCCCAGGCTTGCTGAAAAGAAGCAACCAGGACGAGTTTGTTGACAGATCACAGATCCAAAGGGAAGCTGTGTTTCACAGGTTTTGGGGAGGAGGATCTGACACCGAAACCTGGCAAAGGCTTTGTGAACTTCCACAAAAGAAGCTGAGGACAATTAGTCTCTATTAAATTGATAGGGTCRCGTTACACAATGCAGCTGCATTCCAGGAGAAGGGCATTGCACATGTTGATATGGGCTCTGGCATAACTGTTGGTTCCCTTATAGATGTTATGAAACACAAAGATTTATGTTTTATTTCACTACAGTTAATATGCATTTTTGCTGTTAAGTGGGAGATGCTTAATATTGTGCTTATTGGTAAATTGTCACACAAACAGATGCTCTCTCCAGGCTCTTCTGTGCCACAATTTTACTGGAAATCTCAGAAAAACAGAAGTAGCTTTTAGTTAAAAATTTCTAGGCAAGATAAACTCTCAACACCAATCTATCAATGTGGTAAATCAATAAAAAATTATTTGGGAAACTTTAGAAATCTTCAGAAATCTTTTACCTTTATCATCCCATACCATATGTATATTTGATGCAGGATGGTACCTACACACGTTATTCCTTCCTCTGTTTATTTCCTTGATAAACTGCAGTGAGCTGGGAATAAATCACATCCTGTCGGTACTGATCCTGCACAAAGCAAGCATCCAGTGAACAGCAATTACTTGAAAAGGAAGAGGAGGCATGAAATGTATTGATAAGGAACTAAACCAGGCCTTTCAGACTCGGGGAGAAAAGGACATGTTGTACAGTCAGTAGTTACAGCCAATTTCACGAGAGTATAAATTGCTTTGCTGAAATCTCTTTAGATGCATTAATGCATGTGGTAAAGACACAGCACTGGAGTAATAATTGCACAGTCATTTGCTGGCTTTTAAAATCACATCAGTTCGAATAATATCACCCTGAGTTATACATCCTGCTAGAAGCAGCCTATTAATATCACACACAACAAACGCTCAGCAGATCTTGACTAAAGCCCAGATTATCAGAAAGGTGGGACAGGTCTGGTGTGAGAGCTGCAGACGAAGTTAGGCACAGCAGACCTTTCTCAGTCCATTGGCTGTTTTGAGCTGTTACTGGGAGGTAAAAGAGAATCAGGGTATGTGGGAAAAAATGCCCTTTGAGTGGGAGAGAAAATATGTTTTTTTCTTTCAAAGATACACTAGAACTCAATCAGGCTATTAATCAAATAGATAAAACCGGCACTTCAGTCCCTGCCGCTAACAGAACTCTGTGCAGTAACAAAACCTTCTCAACACATCAGGAGACTCTTAAAATTCAAGCACTCTCAAACTTAGCAGCACCCCTGAGAGCCACAAATTGAGAGAAATTAATTCTGTGCCTCTGCACCCCTCATTACCAGGAGAGCTGAAGTAGGTCAAATGCAAGTTAATCTCTTAAATTCCACTTTTGTACACGGATGTTAAAGCAGCCATTACTTTTGCACTGGCAAATGTCTCCAGGCTAAAGTGCAGAACTTTAATAAACCATAACAGGTCAGCATTGAATATAATTCCAGGTAAATGCCTGAAACTATTTTTTTTAACATTTTAGTGTTGTCTCCTGAAATGCCCACCTCATGCATCACTATAACAAGCATGTCTGAAGGGTTTAGCTGCACCTAAATGACTATTTGAGATAAACACTTCATTCTTTTGGAATTAGTAAATGTGCATGAATGTTAAAACAACTTATTTTTTTATGTCAAACACAAAACAACAATGCCAAACAGAACAGTGTGCTAAAGATGATGCCAGGAGAGAGTCAAACATGTTTTAGAGGAAACAAGCCCCTGCTGAATGATGCGATAATCCCCTTCATATAGCAACACCTGTCAAGAGATGTCTAGCAAAATTTAAAGGTTCTAGCCCTCATTTCAGTACAAGTTATGCAGAGGTGGATCAGGTGTGAGTTTACAAATGACAAGACACTTTTGAAGTCAAAGCTGGGCTCTTTACTGACAAAATCCACCAACAGTGTATTTTGATTTTTCTACTGGCGCATCAGTCCTGAGAATCCAGCTTTTAAATTCCTTCCCTAAAGAACACCATCGTGTGTAGGAATACAAGGGACTGGTGTTACTCCTGTTAAAACCAGTGGCAACGCTCTGCCTTGCTCTGGAGTCGTGGCCTCAGCCTGTGTAAATGCACCCATAAGGTGTACAAAGTGCCACRTTCGTCTCAGGTGATTCCGCCAATAGAATTGTGATTTTTAGGTCATGTACCTCCATCAGACCCTGCACACAACCCCTGCTGATGCCAGAGGGAATTGCATGCATGGGAAGAGCATGTTAGATTTTCTACAGTGGCTTCACTTCTGCTAACTCATCCACAGGTGATGTCCCTACAGACAGTAGCAATTCCATGAAAAAGAATATATTCCTGCCCTAAGCTTTCCAGATATATGATATAAACCTTGGAGAGAGTCACATATCTTTAGGTCAAAGCCATACCTCAGTATGAGCTGGCCAGTGCACATTTCTCCCTGCTGCTAAAGCATCTCCAGAAAACACCCTGTTTGTCAGAAATTTCAGCTAATGTTCTCCGGTGTCAGCCTAAGTTCAGGAGCTGTCTAGAGATGCAGTAGCACCTACAAAGAGAATAGTCAACCAGCAAAACTTCTTCAATATATTTGAAGAAAAGAAACAAGTCCATTGTCAACACACAGGGAAAAAAAATGCAAAAGAGGATTTTTATATTGCAGTAAATACTGGTAGCTTTCTGAAAGATTGTTTAATGACTTCAATAATATAATGCTGAAACTCTGCTTCTACACATACACCCCGCACATGCACAAGGAGTCATAGATTTATTGCCATGATCATGTGTTAGACACTTGTGTTGATTCCTCCATATCTTTAGAAGCGAGTAATAATGACAATTTTTGGAGGCAATAAAATTCCCCGTGTCTCTCGCATTAATGTGTTTCTATCACTAACTTCTTAGGCGCATTTGGAAACAATCAAGTTCTTATTTTAAGGAGCCTTAAGATAAGGTATCTGTGAGCTCYACACTTGGGGTAATTGATCACATTTGTTTCCTGTACGAAGGTTCGACTCCTCTTTCCCTTAAACCTGGCATGTTTCTCATTACCCTGTGCCTTGTTAGCCCAGTAGAAACCTTCTACCGTGGTGAGTGAAAACAGGACGCTGCTATTACAAACCACATCTAATCAGGGATGGCAGCCCTTCCCCATCTCCGGGATCTTGAGCACCCGGAATYCGTTCCGCAGAGCCCTCCGAGGGAACACGTATGTGCTGCTGTCCCGGCCAGGGGTCCAGCAGCACTTCTGGCCTCCAGGCTGCAGTCCTACAAAGTGGTTCTGCTTCAGGAAGGGCCCACAAACACCAGAAGATGGGAAGGGTACCCAGTCTGTTTTTCCTTCTGATGTAAAGTGTTAGCTTTAAATTCAAGAAGCATCTCGGCCTTAGTTGTTAAATGCCACATGGTAGCACTTGTCTGCAAAGGGTTTTTAAATTTCACAATACAAGAGGATTGACTTAAAAACAGCCCTGTTATTCACGTAGCATTGAGGGGAAAAAAAAAAGCCATTAAACTTTCTCATAGCAAAAGAAAAAATTAGGTTTTTTCATGGTCTGACTTTACATTGGGTTTATTATGTTGGAGTGGATCATACTCTGCTTACGTTAAAGGAAAGTCATGGTGCTACATCTACTTTTACCAGCAGAGAATTTGTCCTCATTTATTTTGATTGAAAAACTGCTGTTATGTTACATTGTAAACGGACTGGTCCTGTTGCATGAAAAATGTGCAGTGCTGTATTTTTAATTTCCTCTTCTTTGCATTCCTTCTCCCCCTTTCCTACCAACAGTTGGAACAAGAAAACTTGAGCATTTACCAGAAAGACAGAGAAGCAACTTTACCTCTAAACTCAAACCCATGTTTGTACATGAACCAGCAGGGAGGATTTTAATCAGGCCTTGCTGGCTCCGAGAAATCACCTACGGACAGCACAAAACTGCTGCAGGRAGAGAGGCTGGGAGGAGGCAGGCTTTAGGGGTATTTCATTTGACTTGCTGTAGACTTGTTTCTTGTAATATCTCATTTAAAGAGCCAGGGAGTTTTTACCTACTGAGAAAATAGCCTGTAACAGCCTTTAAAATCCTTGCAGCTGGCCAGGTTGGATATTCCAAGGTAAAGTCTCTTGCCACTAGGGGATCTGCAATGCTTTCACTAAGTGCTGCAGAACAGGTTCTTATATTCAAAAACTAATGCTGAAGTTATTATTAGCAACACTATCTTCATCTCACTGAAGTTAWTATTCAGAATTGGCTCCCACTGAAATATTGCAGTTTAGCAGAAAGCAAATACTTCATTAGGGAAATTTTAAACCCAGTGAGGGATCATTACTGAGTTTAATTGATGGTAAAAAAAATAAAACTACTAAGTGGGAAAGAAAATCCTGTACTCACAGTGAAAATAGATCTCACCAAGAAMTGAAACATTTCTGGCTATTTCTCCTTTGAATTCCTCTCTTTTCTGAATATGCTTTTCATGCTGTATCTGTGCAGTTCACTGTAATCTACCTAATTTGTTCCCATGCTCTTTCTGGGCTGTCTTTCCTCTCTGACCATCTAGAGAACTTCACACATTGTCAACCTATCATAGGTGAAAGCTTTTGAAGATCTACTACTTTTCTCCAAGCCTAATAAGGTCAGCGACCTTTCAAGCTCTACTATTTCCTTTTCTATCATTAGCCTGATACGGGCATCAGCTACCTCTCAATTTTCTTCATCTCTTCAATGCCTCACTTCTTCCTTTGGACACTGTCTAATTAGGAACTTAATTTCCTCTTCCCTGATGGAGTTTTTGATAATAGAGAGATCCTATTCACCCCTGAATCACAGAGCAGCACTATGATTTCCTGCTCAGGGCTGTCTTCAGGTATGTTAATGAATTTTCGTGGTGGCGGCTCTGCCACAAAACCACAATAGAGCGACAGCTTCSGTAGGAAATCCACCGGTGGGGAACAGTCCTGCCCAAACTCAATCAGGTTGACTCTGGAGTGAAGGAGGACTGCAGCCATGGAAGTAGCCAAGGATGAGGCTTTGATGCCCTGCAGAGCCCATTTTGCATTTCTGGGCCAGCACTGGCTTCTCTGTGGACAAGGCACCGGCTTTTGGGAGAATTTGTCACATCCCTGCTCCCCAAACCCGCTGTGCTCCAGGTGAGGATCTGTCCCTGCTCCAGAGCCACGTGCCACAGCCGTGACCTGTCCACTTTTCCTGCACACAAACCACTGAGAACCTCAGTCACATGGAGGCAAAAAAGAGTCTGGGAGGAACCCAGGATTTTTTTTCAGAACTAAGATTTTTTTAAGTAATTCCAAAAACTGCCCATTTTTTTTTTTTTGCATGAGCAATTATGGGCAAGGGAAATGCATTCTGTGGGAAAATCTTCATGCTAATTTAAAAACAAAATGCTGTCCAAATAAACTTCCTTTCACCTCTTGCTACACTATTAAGAAAATTTATGATTTGCTCGGTTTTCTTTAGCACTTTTACTGCATTTTTCTTTCCACAGAGTCACTGGCTGCTCCCACCACGAGCCGTGCCCTTCCTCCCCAGCGAGAGGACGTGCCAGGGCTGCTCTGCCATCCTTCAGGTGCTGAGAAATTTTTGGTAGGAGACCTATAATTCATCTGTGCCCATCTCTGTTGGCTTGCATGGCAAGTGCTGGGAGCAGAGCTGTGCTGGGGTTGCTGGCCTTGCTTCAGGAAGCTATTTGGCAGCGTCTAGCATGCCTGTCTGGGAAATTCGGGCTGTTTATGCTCAATCCTTGACGGAAGAGGTGCCAGGGCTGCCCTGGGGGTGCAGAACTGGCAGAGAGAAGGATGCAGCCCAGGGTAGSTGCTCCCACACGCCCCACCCTGGGACAAGGTGGCAAGAGACAGGAGATATCACCAGGAATTCCCTCCGCTTCTCCCCGTCAGCACCTCTTTTCTCAGTTTTTTTGTGGTTGGCAGTAAACAGAAATACATCTATTAAAAAACCAAAATCAAACCAGCAGAGCCTGCAGTCTGCTTGCCTTGTGTCAGGGACAGTTCCGAGGGCAAACCGCAATATTGGGGCTGAAGACAAACACGAGGTTTCCATTCCCCTCGCACTTATCCTCTCTTGGTCTTTCCCAATCAGTTCTCTGACACAACCCAACACAAGAACCAAAGTCTCCAGCAGAAAGCATCACCTCTTGCTGTTAGCACAGCCCCTCCACACTGGGAGGAAGGGGCTGTCATGGGGATCAGGCCCTGGAGTGGGACTCGGACACCCGGGGTCCCTGCCTCACTTCCCTGGGKGTTTCCGGGGCTCCTCAGGAAGCAGACATCTAGGCAGACTCCTTCACACTCAACATGCCCTCATGCCTGGCAAAAAGCTTGATCAAAACCCCCACTGGCAAATGGGGGGATTTGTTATTTCAGTAAAATATTTTCTTGGTTTTCTTTAGCCTTCTGAAAACCTCGGAAATTTAGAGGTGAGACTGCCCTGAAACCCCTCACCAGCACCACGGCATCCGTTTCCCTCTTGCACACCTATATCTCAAAATGGCCACATTCCTACGTAAATTTTAAAATTGATCCACAAAGTTTCCTATTCATCTTTTGCCACKGAACTAAAGCATTCCCTTCCCCAGTGTCAAAACAGAAACAACTTTGGGACCGAGTGGTGCATCTAGAGACGGTTTGTGTTCCCGTGTTTGTGCATTTTCCCTTCCTTTCTTAAGCCAGGGTTTGAGATTTGAGTTATTCTGCAAACAAGACCCAAGAGAGACACAATTAGACTCCCCTGGAGACTGACCCCTTATAGTGCCCACCTGTAGCCAGCCCCAGATAGCATCCCAGTGCAATGAATTAGCACTCTAAGCTGATTAGAGCAGCTCTGCACAACTCTATTTTATTGACACAATGAAGAGAGGACAGAAAAGGGCCTGAAATGAGAAAATCATTTCCATGCTGACTGAATTAAAAGAACAAAAGAGCTCCTTGCAGTTGCAGCATTCAATTTGTCGGAAAAAAAGGAAGCCACTTAATGGATCACAATAGATCTGAGCAGACAGATGAAATTTAAAACTTCGGCATGAGTGCGATTACCAGCTAAACATATTCTCAATCATTTCCTCCATATGCATAATTTAGCTGGATTGTTTACTTCGAGGGTTGCTTTTTTTTTTTTTTTTGCAAAAACACTATGTGAGATGTTATCTCCTAAGTGTCTTTGCATCCCATTTTTCCCGGTCCGGAAGGCTGTTATGTCGGCTGGTGATACATTTTGTTGTAACACAAATTGCACTAAATTGTGCCTGGCTACGTTTCCCTTTCTCCCCTGCCTCTAGAAGTAAATTAATATTTTCAGTGTATGGAAACAAATAATGCAAGATCATCTTATTCCAAAGGAGACCTAAATTGATTATAAATTGCATGCATTATTCTGCTCTGCTTCGAGGAGAGCAAACGTACTGCAACTCCTATTCTAGCAAAATATATTAGTTTGTGCCACTATAAACAGCCTTCTCATTAAATTTAGGCTTAAGCTAACAGTAATAAGACAAGAATACAGACTATTAAGGGGTTCCTGTGAGTGATATATATAATTACTTACAAAACAGATATGCAATTTACTTTAGCATTTTCAAATCAAGATCTACTCACCTGTATAAGGAAATATACCTTTAAAATAAAGCTGTGAAATAAATTGAAAACATCGGTATTTTAGGCTCCCTGTCCTCTAATTATGTAAAAACTTGAATCTGACTCAGTCCTAATTCAAAAGTGAAAATCAATTGCATGTGTAAAACTATTTGACTTTCCCAGTATATATTTATATTTTCTACATAATGAAGTATTAAAAGAAGAAAACAGCAAGCACAGTCCTGGAAGTGCATTGGCATATAAATAACATCACTCCCCTGCACGGTCCTTGACAGTTAAATATCTTGGATTATGGAGAACGGAGCCCTTCTTTTTCTACTCAAAATTTTAAAAGCTTATATCTTGTTACCATATTTACAAATCAAATATCTCTTGCAGACCCGAAATTCAAAACAAAAGTCATTTTCTGAGCCTCATTATGACTTCAGAGCATCTGAATTCAGATCATTTGCATTGATTTGCCCTGACATATATTTTTATTTTCTGAGCATGTTTTAATCAGTTCACTTTATGTCCTTTTTTCTATTCGGTTTGCAATTTTACCAGCTTGTTTGCATCTAATTTTGATGTTAAAAAAAAAAAAAACAGTAAAGGAATTATAATTGCTTATAACTCCCCTATTTTGAAGCTGATACCCTGCTAAAGAGAAAAGCAAGCTGAGCACTGGTAAGGTTTATTTCTGCTGGCTGCTATTACTGATTTGACTAAGCATTTCACAGGGGTAAATACCCAAATCATTCGGGGAATGACTGACACAGTATGACATGTGGTTAACAGCCTTACCCTGCGCTTTGCCTTCACAAATCTCACTGATGCCAATGCAACCTTCCAAATATTTCAGATAATCATTTTCCCTCTACTCTTAAAAAACTTTTACAGCCATGTCTGAATCATTCAAAGGATTCCCGACAGGAAAGGTTACTGTAACCATTTTTTTTTTTTTTGTCCTTTTTTTTTCCCCCCCACCAAATTGATTGAGCTCAGGGTTTTATATACATACATATATATATATATAAAAAAAATAACAAAAAAAGCGCCATATATAAAGCTTTGGGATATTTTAACAAACTCAACGTAGTGTAACTTTGCTGACAGCTTGTCACATTTCACTGACTGTCTGTCTGGGATCCTGCGATAACATCTGCATTCACTCAGGGCGAGAGCTTACCCTAAGACAAAAAAGTGGGTCCTGCCACATAATGCTCCATCATTCTGTCAGTTCTGACATGGCATCTGAATTTTTTTGAATCACTAAACACTTTTGGGACTCTGGTCCTTATTATCTTTCCTTAGTTTCTATACTCGCCCGGCAATGCTGAAAAATGTAAAATGTGCAAACAAGGTAGTGGACGGCTCGGGCTTTTTGTCGTCTAATCCTCAGCCCCTCATTCATGCTCACTGTTAATCTCTTAAGACATTATAAAACTGTTAGACAAAGAAATGTGAATACCTCTGCTTCTCAGCAGAATGGGAGGAAACCAAGGAAAATCTGGATCATGCTAAGCTTTTCTTTTCACCACAAAAATGGTAACTTAAACCTGTTGCATCAAATTATTTATAATTCCCAACACTAAGGCTGTTTTTTTTTTTTCTTCTTCAGCATTACAGAGCGAGCCTGGCAATATCACAGGAGGAGGAAMGGTACCACCAAGCTTTCCAAACACATCAAATGTTATGTATTAAAAAAAAAAAAATACAAAGCCCGTCAGAATATGGGCAAATTGGATTTTAATCCCTCTGCTGCTTCATGTTCAGAGTGGCACAGATCTCACCATCCTGTCAGGGCTGCTGGAGACCACTTTGGGGGATTTCTGTGCTGCAGGAGGAGCAGGGGCTCGGTGGGGCTGGGTTTGGTAATGGGGATCCTGGCTGGGATATGGCACGGGCGCCTCCAGGCTGGCTGAAGCTTTCCTGGCTGGATGGGACCAGGGCCCCATTTCACATTAATCCAGCTCTGTTTGGAGCCGTCTGCTGTTTCAGGTCATCATTTCACTCCTCTTGACTCCCACTGCTGCGGGGGCATTAGCATGGGGACAAAAGCTGCTCAAGCACCTATTCTAAATCCATTCAAGCTCAAACCCACTAAAAATCACACCCAAAATGATACTGTTGCAATCAGCTAAATTTTATTCAGGAATGCTGGGGCTGAAAACCTGAATTTTCATCTTCTATTTGTGCATTGTTGTCATGGGTGGTGGGAGCAGATAGTCCAGTCTTAAAAATGCTCCAGAAGCACAAAAGTATTTGAATGCAAATGCCAAACAAGTCACTCTCCCTGAGCCGAATCCCTACCACGAGGGTTTCTTTACACACAGAAACTTCTGTTAAAGTCATAATCTTCAAATAATTATTTAAACTATTGTGAAATCTGCCTAAAACATGTTTTATTCATCTTTGCTCGCATCAGTGGGAGGCAAAAGGCTTTGATGAGAGAAGTTGAGATGTTGCCTTTTTTGCAACAATGCCAGCTATCAAATGACTTGAGAAAATCAACTTTTGAAAGGGAAAAGTGAGGGTCCAAACTGGTAGGGGCTGAGCTGCTTCGCCAAGGGTGGAACTGGTGATATTTCAAGCAGAGGGAAGAGTTTRGGGGAAGGAATGAGCGCACTGCATCCACAAGAGTGGGAAAGCCCCAAGCMTAAAAGAACTGAGGGACACCGAAATGTCGATATGAGGAGAGCTGGGATAGGAAAGGATGCAGCAGAAAACTGAAATAAATGCAGGTACTAACAGGCATTCAGAGCCTGGTTAGCAAACCACGTGCACAGCCAGTGCTGRAGGAAATTATGGCACTGACCTGCTGAAAAATTAAGCGAGGAAGATGAGGGCCAGATATAAAGGGCAGAGATAGATGGGATTTACAAAAGATCTGGAAGAGGCTGGGGAGAAGGAAGTTTTTCACAAGGCTGAACAAGGATCCCAGCTGACTGCAAGGCTTTGGGACAATGTGGAGAAGCAGCAGCACTAGTTATGAGTGGAGAACAAGGATGAAGGAAGTAAGGAGWAGTGTACTGCCTGAGATCAGCAGGTAGATGAAAATGCAGTTTGAGACCACAACTCTACAAACAAATAAGAAAAAAGGCCTCTTCACATAGTCTTAACTGAGGGAAAATGGTAAAATAGCGTTCTCTGTGCAAGAGAAAAGGTGTGTTTTACAGGGCAAAGCAAGGCACTGTGGCTCATCACTGCTCTCCTGGCCATCAGCACCATTTTGCTCTGCAGGCACAGAGGGTTTGGTAGGATCATTTCTGGGTTTAGCATTAAAGGAAGACAGAAAAATTGTTTTCTATCCTYCTTGTTAACCACTCATTTGGCTGCCTACACATGCAGATATTCCAAACAGGTAGAGATGCCAAGTGAAGACTAGCAAGAAAAATCACTTTTTGGCACTTTTTTTGGCTTATCAGAGGTTATCACTAGATGAATGCTTATAATTTGGCTTTACATAATGTTTTCTG
This sequence comes from Amblyornis subalaris, assembly GCA_018881555.1. Classification (NCBI taxonomy): domain Eukaryota; kingdom Metazoa; phylum Chordata; class Aves; order Passeriformes; family Ptilonorhynchidae; genus Amblyornis; species Amblyornis subalaris. The sequence goes on from JACAXG010000014.1 coordinate 3,860,539, forward strand.
TAAATGCAGTAATGTTGAAGCTTTCCCATCCCCCCAAACTTCTCTTTTCCCCTCCAGGAGAGTTTTACCTTTTTTGCACAAAACCAACATTACTACCATGGTTTTGAAATACCATGACCACAAATCTCTTAGAAAACGTGAATATTCAGATTTATTTTTAAATAAAATACCTGCGTAGCAAATAGCTACACATGTTTGGAAAGCCCATTTTTGACCACATGAGGCCATTTCGAGAGGATAAGAAGGTACTCAAGGTTCCTCCTGGAAATCCTGAGCAGCTCCAGGTCTCCAGCACAGCCCACTTCRAGCGTGTTGCCAATACACTTCATCAAGTTAAGACTAAGAACAACACTTCGGGAAACCCACTATACACAAGAGCCCCCTTACGCCGTAGGCTTCACCTGATGAAATGTTATGCTTTTTGTGGGATCTTTTACATCTTTCCGCACTAAACGCGAGGTCTGYGCTTTAAAAGGAAGGGCCACTTAACGTTTGTACTTTTTTTCCCAAATTAATGAGTATTGTACGCGCCAAAGTTGGCGCCCTYGCGCGAAATCAGGCAGGATTATGACAACCTCTGTCCTCACTCCTGCGTGTGCCACCTACCACTCAGCCAGGAAACACGAGGGCTGTCACGACAATAAAACTCCATGTTAATACTCTCTGGGGTAGAAATACCCTATTAGCCAGTTACTGTTTTCTTTTTTTTTTTTCCTTCCAAATTAGTACACTTCTGTGCCATTCTGACAAATATATCCTGATCTGCAGGCTCTAGCAAGCAAAAYTTGGACTTTTTAATTTTGTTCCTCAAGTTTTGCGATGTCTTTATTACACCAAATGCCCAGACTGCAATTGTTAAATGCCAAACCTCAGTGCTGTATCCTCTGAAGTGCATGTGTTCGTCTGGGTTAATAAGCATTTTGCCGTACCCCAACTCCTGTGTTCATTTGCTTCTGTTTAATGACGACCATCTCCTCCTGCCCACAYGTATGCTCGTCTCTCCCCTGCTTGTTGAGCCATCAAGACACACCTTTGTTTCATTTAGTATGCAATTTTCACCTCTGACCCAAGAAACTAGTCTTAGGCTTCCTGAACTTTATTGCCTGTTAATAGACTGCTGGCTCTCTTTTCAGCAGTCATAGAAATGGTGGAGAGACATTTAATTGAAAAGAGGGACAAAGCTAGAGCCTGAAAGGCAAAGTCAGTAGGGTTTAAACAAAAAAAAAAAAACCAAAAAAAAAAAAAAAAAATTCAGCAATAATATGTTTGAGGAGGTTTGGATATTCTTTACAAGTTCGTGGCTCTTTACACAAATAAGAAAGACATCATTGATTTAATTATCTTCCCAGGGAACAATGGTGTAATACTCTGAATGGTGCTAAATGATTGATCTGGTAATTCATCTTCTGCTAACAGCTATCTCTGCATTTTGTTTCTCCCCCGTCCTCAGACCGATGACATTAGCAGCAATGTCACGGAGCAGTGCTGGGCTTTCATAAAACACCCACAGATGCTCTTTCCTGCCAGTGTTCAGGGACACATGGTTATAATTTTGTCTGTATTTCTTTGTCGTAGATTACTTTTAACTACATCTGTTCAATTAAAACAGAAAAAGAAAGACACAGCTAGAGCCCATCAGCTTTGTATCAGAAGTAGCCTTTTAATGAAGTAGGGAGATTTAATTTTGTAAGTGTTCTGATGAGTGCGAGATGCCTTTATGTTTTTTCAGAAGTTCTGTTTGGTGAATAGTTAGGAAAGGACATTATTACAGCATAAGGATATTATTGTACACAGAGAGGCATTATTAAAAGTGATTTATTGTTCCGTGTTAGGAAACTTATAGGAAAAGTCTGATAATATATTAAACTTGTTTATTATGGACTTCATATAATTTTTGAATAATGCCGCTTTTTCTCTTGACAAGAGCAATAAACTCTGCTGATATAGACATACGTTGATTATCCCAAGTCAACTGTGTTGCTTAAAGAAACATGCCCAAACAATCAGCTTTTGACAGCTGCATCTCTTGTTATTTACAATAGCCATCACAGTAATAACTCACCATTTCTATATTAATAAGGCAGTGAAATTTATTATGATGGTATTGAAAAGTTATTAAGTACTGCATCCCAAGTGACAAAGTACCACAGCACTGTCACTATCCAAAAGCAGTTGCCCATCCATCACAAAGCTTTCCAGATGGTCCTGCATCTTTATCGCTCCCAGGTTGGTGACATCACCTGTTCACCCACTCAAAATTGATGATGAAAGCAAACAGATCTATCTTACTTACATTTACCAAATCAATTTAATTTTACAGGCCGTGGCTTAGTGACATATTGACTGTTTTCCTTAATGGCATCTACTGWACTTAATGCAAAGAACTCATCTTTGAATCCTGGCTTGCATAATGTGGCATTTCATAATAAATTTTTTATAACATATTTATTTAATGGGAAGAATTATGATTGTTTGTCAGTTCTATTAGATGCAATTATTATTCTCTTCAGTTTAATATTTTTTATTTTTCTTTCTGATRTTGTCTTTCTTAATGGCTAAATTCAATTTACCACTTTTGTCTTTTAAAGGGACATCTGGCATATCTCATTTATTTTTCTTTGTGATTTCAGAATCTCACAAATCTACTCCAATGGCAGCTTTTGTCTCTATTAATTTAATGCTCTTACCTGYTTGGACAGAGTGTTACTGAACTCAAAAAAATCTACCTTGATGGTGTTTAAATAAATAACAATCGCTTTGTTTTGAAGAGAAATGCAAATTCCTGAAACAAGCCCTCAGTTCTGCTCTGAAGAAGGTAAAAAAACTTTCTTCTCCCCTTCCTACTTCTGAGTCCACTTGACCCTTATGGTTTCACTCTGATTCCCTCAGGAGTTAATGCTCCTCCTGATTAAATTAAAACCTCCATGGCTTTGTGGGCAATACACACACAGACCCACAGAGAGGTTTCAGTGGCTTTGGACCGTGCCATGAAATGTGAAATTTCCTGCCCTCAAGGTCAAGGACACAGTGGAGCATCCACTGCGGGTGGAGAAATAGTCAATTCTACACAAACCGTTCCAGGTTTAACTGAGACAAAAGTTTTTGTGCAATTTTACAGCTGTGCCACACCAACACCTGCTCAACCTCCTGTGCTGGCCAAAACCCTTTTCCTGATGCTGTTGCCACGTTGACTTTGGGTTGGCTCAGTGACTCACCAGTCCTGTGAGCGGAGCCCCAGTGCCAGAGCTGGCTCAGGACAGGCGAGTGGCACCTCCCTTCCAGCAACCACTCTCAGCTCCCTTGTGTGATATCATTCTGAAGGTTTTCTGGGAATACCTCACCTGGCCAGATGAAGAGGGAGCTTTGCAGATCTTGATATCATTCTGAAGGTTTTCTGGGAATACCTCACCYGGCCAGATGAAGAGGGAGCTTTGCAGATCTTGTTTGTGCTCCCATTCCAGCAAGCAGCAGCTTTGCCTGAGCAAGAGAAGGTTGTGGTCTTTGTCCAAAAGAACAAAGCACCACACCCCACCAACCTCATGCAAGACTCTGCTTAACTGTGTTATTTAAAAAATTAGAGGAATTGAAGAGTGGAAGTAAGGAATAGAAGGACTACACGGACCAACGCTGAACAGTCTCCCTGTCCWAACCCTCTTCCATCCACACGGAACAACCTGAAGGACCAACAGCTCCCCTTTGCTGTCTATGCATTTAATTCAAACTGAATGACAAGTCCACCTGCTCGTATCTTGCTATTCAAGGACCTGATGKTTGCTCATTTGCAATTATAAACTGTGTGTTCTCCGAGCAGGGAGAAAGCTGGTGATAAGAGCAGGGAGCTGGTTGGGGTACGGAGCTGATATCCACTCTCTGTGAAGCATCTGCCTGCCTCGCTACAGGACTCCTACTGCTGCAGCAGCCTCTGACTCAGTCACAGCCTCACCACAAGACCCAGATGCAAACAACAGAAGAATTCAGACTGGTAACACTCTGGGACACTGAGCAATGTCCTTTTTGTACACAGCTCTGGAGGGGCCATCTCAAGCACCCTCGTGCACACTCACCCCAGGCAAGATATAYGGCATGAACCCCGTCCTGTGTGCTCTGAACACTGTGTCCCTTACAGAGAGCTCAACACGGCAGCTAAGCACGTGCTTAACTCAAACACCTGGGTAATCCTGTTGATGATAAGCTCGTGCCTAAGTGCTTTATTGGATCTCAGCCAGGGTGCTCTATGCCTCRCAAAGCCGAGCTGCAAATGGGATAAAACATCACCTATGCGTTGAAGACAAGGTAAGGATGTCACCCCCACCTGCAGCTGCCAGGAGTGGATGATCTGTTGATCTGGGGGAGAACAGGCTCTCTGCAAAACTGGGTTGGTCTTGTGTTGATCAAAAAGCAGCCCCACCTCCCACTATAAAACAAATCATTCCTTTTTAATTCCAAATAACAGAATAACCCACATCCTTGTTTCTGCTTTTGCTTCGATAATAATTTTGCAAAAATCCCTGGGGTCTCTATACTGCTGAAATCCATATGCAAGYAGAAAACATGGGCAAGGAATCTGTATGATACTTCCCTGCTTTCCAACCACCTGGCTGAGTGTGGTGCTGTTTTGCACATTAATRTTGTTAGAAACAATTCAAGAAAAAGCCAAGATTTGGTCTGTAAAAGTCACAGATCAGTGGCAGTGTGAAAGTGTCAGACAACAGCAGAAAATGGAGGGGTTTTTTTATTTAGTACTAGGACATACTCCATATCCCAAAGAAACATATTCAGAAGTGATTAAGTCTTTGTTCCTTCGATTTTTCCTTTTTGAAAGAGACGTTATCTACTGCTCTCTCCCAGAGTGATTTCCCTGACTACAAGGGAGTTTTTTCCCTCAGCACTGTCATTGCTTATTGAGAATAGCTTAACTCGAGTTTTAAGACGTGTGAATTCCATGTGAAGTTATTTAGAAGACAACACTTTTTGCTCCGCTTTTATTTAAAAAAAAAATGTTGATTTCAACATTCTGACAGATTTTTCCAAAGGAAGACCAAAAAATAGGGGCTATACATAGAGAGGAATCAGTTTGTAACTCCCATTGATTACACTAGAAGTTTTTAGATGCTATGAAGACCAAGCTATTGGTTTAGGTGCTACAACCCAGATTTAGGACCATATATATTAGATTTCATCTCTAAAAGCCTATATCTTTACATTTTTTAATGTATTATTTAATTTTCATAGAGATATATGGTACACTTAGACGCCAGAATCTCAAATTTTATTTTCAAAACTGCCAAAAGAAAGCCAAAGAGTGCAGAATTAAAGCTTCAAACTGCAGCTATTCCAGTCCCCACTAACTAGTGGGAAGCTTGTACTCCAGAACAATTTTTAGGAAGCTGTGCAGTTTTCTCCAAGGACTCACATGAAAAATGTTAGAGGAGACATAAATAAATAGCCAAATGGCCTCCTAATTTCCATTTAGAAGTAATAGCATCAGCTCAAGCATACTCTACCAAATATGAGTTGTTTTTCAGCCTCACTGGCATGACAGGAAAATATACTCTGCTCTATAAACAGATTATATGCTGCTTTATAAAGCTCTAAAATACTTTTTTACTTCTGTGACAGGTTTGATTTATTAGAGTTTATTGCTCCTGGTTTTGCCCTCCTAGTAAAGAAATAAAAGTTTAGGATAAAAAGAGCTGTGAAGAATTTGCTCTTATGAACGAGACTTTGAGTTTGCTCTAGCAGCAAGAGACCTGTATTCGGACACTGGCCGTCCTCTGGCCGAAGGTAGGTGCGTGTGCTTGGGTGACCTACCCAAAGGCTTGCCTTGACATACTCTCCCAGTTGTTTTTCATAGCGGGGCATGAACCACGATGAAATCACTGAATTTGTGTTCCCTTGCTTTTGTTTAAAAAAAAAAAAAAAAAAAAAATTACTGCCATCCCTTAAAAGCTTGTTTTCTTTGTTGATTAAGCAGCAGTCAATTTTCCCTTTTCAAACAACCACCGAGCAACAGCCTCGCGACCCCCTCGGATATTCGGGCTGCCGGCAAATACTAAAACCCCCGTGACAAACTGCAAAAAAGCTCGACCTTTCCCCTTGTCCGGTGACCCCCTGTTCGATTTGTGCTTTAGCTAACCGATACCTGATTAGATAATGCTCAGCTCTAGGCCCACAAAATGAGATAAAATCCAAATTTATGGCTTTTCATTTAAACTGATCTACAGCACTCTAATCATGACCCAAGCGCAACTATATCACAACAAATTCTCTYTGTCCCAGAGTGTGTTTTATGGCTGAACTGTATAAATGGACACAATGGACATTGTTTTCTTGGACTTGCTCTGACAAAACTCTGCGTCGATCCCATAGGGAGTCTTGCTATAGGAGAACGCAGGAACAGGCTCCATGAAATTCCTCAGCCTCCTAAAGCAAATTTTTCTTTATCATCAACTGCCTGGCTGCAAAATTTAACTGCAGCAGTTCCTCCAGCTTCCACTTCTCTCCCAGTCACTACAGGCTAATCCCAGTATGAACTCAGAGGGATATCAGTCAAAAAAACTGGAAATCAGAAGTATCCCACAGCTGGAAATACCCAAAACTATGACAACCTTTTGCAAGGGAATAAAATGTCCTTTCCAAAAATGTAGCTACAGTCCAGATTTGTGTGTTGTTGTAAATTCTTCCCTCCAACGTGGATGTGGGGTTTTGGTTTAAAATTTTCTAGTGTAAGACTTTAGACTACCTGGAAATCCTAAATAATTGCAAAAAAGTAGCAAATATTTCATACCAAAATGGATAATACATGCAGCATCAGAAAAGGGCTGAGGAAGATGCTCACCTTTCCTTCCAAAACTATTTTAATATGTTTATGTTTTCTCAAAAAGAGTCTTCCTTCATCATCTGTGAAAGCCAAACACCACTGTACATTCAGTGTTTCACCTTAAACTCAGATAAAATGGAAAGATTGATTTTTCCAATAACTTAATCATCCTCTCTGTAGCCACAGGGGAGTCTACTCAAGAGATAAGTACACAAGTACTAGCARTGGTGCAACCCCACTATGCATTTCTTGGAGCACTGCACACGTGAGGCGAAGAAATGAGTAAGCCAGGACACAGCAAAACACTTTCTTTGGCCTGTGGGACCAGGAGCAGCATGAGCAGGCTGGGACATCTCTCCTTCTGAAGCCACCAGACACAGACAACCTCTCTAGCACCATGAACTGTTCTAGGAATCACAGGTAATCAAACATAAGAGAATATCGTGTCAGAATCTTCATCAATACATTTCGCTCATCAAACAAGTATCATTGTGGAAAGATTTTAAACCCTCTCATGCTACAAAGCCAAACCCACACTCAGCACCATACAGAAACTTTTGCTCCTTCCTTCCTCCATCTAAGATTAAAATGAAATTTCCCCTTGATTATCAGCAACAGCAGAATGAATTCTCATTTGTTAACTGACTTATTGGCACCTGGCTGGACARATGCCCTGTTTCCCAAAAGTGTCAATTTAAGCAGAAAACAACAGCACCATAAACACTTAAATTCCCAAGACCGTACTTAAACCTCAATAAATGATACCTGTCCCTCACCATCCCACACTCTCTTTAGCACTGCCTGAGCCCACACACCAGTAACAGCTTCTCTCCCTCTTTGAAATCCCAAGGAAGTGCTGGATTCCAGAGGAGTGCAATGATGAGCATCTGGGTTGGAATGAGCGTCAGTAAAGTCTTGTCYAGCACTACCAGGTCCCCCCACATCTGTTCTTTGGCCCTAACCATCACTCTGTGCCATTTTACTCACTGTGTCAACTCTGGTAACCAGCATTTCTTTGTCTCCCTTCAGCTACAATAAATGTATTCAAGCCACTTGTTGGAAAAATATTCTGTTTCAAGCTCCTCTGAGCACCACAGAAAACTTCTGGGTGAGTGACCAAATTGCAGAGGGACTYGACTGTTGATTTTGTGTGATTTTGCTCCAACACTTTTCAATAGCTTCCCCCAGCTGTCCCAAATAAATAACACTATTCAAATGGCACGAGTCCTGCAGCTTGAAAGGGATTCAGGCTGCCAGCTGGGCTTCCAGCACTATCAAGACATTCATTTCTTGTATGGATATCATAGACCCCAAAATCTTAAATATTTCAAGAAGGAAAACCAGTCTCTAATATCGTAGCACATTGCCAGCATCTAAGGGTGTGAAAATCTAGATGGGTTTCCCTCAGTCTTAGTGGGGTTATCCTGCCCTACATCACTTGCATGTCCAGTCTCAAATACCTTAATTTTGGAACATGTTAAACCTGCAAGTACAGCCACGTATCAACAGTTTTGCTCTAATTTCTGTTATCAATATTTGAGCTTAATTGTGGTGTGGTTAAAGGTCAGATTTTATGGTTTCCTGGTGCCTTTCTCAAATAATAAAGATTTCTGTCCAGCAATTATATTGCATCACAGTCTGTTAACTCAATAGAGTGTTGCCAAGTCCGTGATTTCTCCTGACACTGTTCTGTCACATTGTCACAGGTCTCACAAGAGTTTAAACAGCTGGATGGAAAGTTCAGAATGAACTCACCGAGTGTTTATGGATAGTTCAGGGCAAATCAAACTTCCATTTTCCACCATATTTGCAAGGCTCTGCTCCACAACAAAATTCCATTTTTCCTGGGAAAATGAACTCCCATCTCTCCAGAGGTCAGCCACACCCCTGGAGAGCCATGCAAGCTCTGCTCYGTTCCTCTTATCAGAAACCAGAGGAAACGTACAGATGGAAAGTCGAGATTGTGCTCTGTTCCTACAGCACATTGTTAAAACGATGAATAAAACCACGCAGGAACATTTGTTACATCATAACACAACAGCAACACCACTTGATGTTGAAATCCCTGACCTGACCATGGACCAGCAGCTCAGCCAGATCCACAGTGATAACACAGTAAGGAAAACGTTGCCTCCAAAGGCAGGGAAAGCAAGAGCCAACCCCTGTACTTGCCAAAGGAGTCCCTGAGCTCCTTCAGGAAAAGCAACATTCCCAGAGTATCTGCAGAAACAACCACAGATGCAGATGAACCACACTCATCCCCACTGGGTCTGACACCAGCATCCAAACCTAYTTCACCAAATGAATGGCAAAATTCCCATTAAGCTAAATGGAAGCAGGATCAACCCCCCAGCTTTTGAAGTCCYCTAGTAGCACAAGGTTGTTCAATACCAATTTTAGCCAAAAACCACTAGATTTTGYGGCTATTTTAATCATTGTTGACAGAAAGTGGCAATTCACAACCCTAAAGCAGCACCCAGGTTCTTTTCAAACCTATGATGCAGTGACTTTTGCAAACCCCTCACCCATAGACATGCTGCAGGACTGTCCAAGAACACGCTAAAAATGGTACAGAAACGTTCCAACAATACAACTTTTTCGTTTCTTTCCTCAAGGAAGCATCACCTGCCAATATCCACCCAGACAGATTTCATTCATGAAGAGCATTATAAATGCCTGACTTTTTTCTTTTTCAATTTACACTTGTCTCCATCCAGAAAGCCCCAAAAGGCCACAAAGCAGTTTGTGCGCATAAATATATTTTGGCTGCTACAGAATAAGAGTCAAATTCTGCAAATGTTTCTGTGTTTATAGACACAAGAACTCAACAGACCGAARGAATGCACAGCATCTTACCTCCCAACCGTAACTGGGATCTTTGAGGTGTGGCCGCTGCTCTCCTACAAAAGGGCCAAATTTTTCCCCTGCTTCAATCTTCCTTTTGGTCCATATCCCTAATCCTGCTCCGGGAATGTTGGATTCTCGGAGCTCAAACTCTGAAGGAATGGGAATGTCATCAGGAATGTATATTGGAGCCTTGTAAGGAGAGCTCTCCTTTGGTGTGAAGTCTTCGCTGGAGGTTGCTGGAGAAGACTGCTCTTGGATGCTGATGGATGTTGGACACTGGACATTTGCAGCCTCTCCATCAGCTTCTGGCGCTTCCCCCARGGGAAGTTCTGGAAAGCTCTCATACAAACATTCATCACCTGGAAAAGAAAGCCAAACAGTAGGATTTGAAACACCCTGAGAGATTTTGCATACGAAACCCTCTCAGGCTGCACGTGGAACGGAGGGGACAGTTTGGGAGACGGGCGGCACCTTCATCAATCACTGATCCTGCAGCAGAGCCTCACCCCGGCTGGAGCTGAGCCTTTCCTCCAGTGTAGGCCTGGGGATACACAGTGTTTCTCAATATTCCTGACATCAAAAGTGGTTTGCATCATTGAACACAGGCGAGGGAATTACACACAGATGTATAGGCAGGCACACCCCATTGTCCAGTCGGGTCCGGATACAGCGCTTCGCCTCGCACGCGCTTTGAAATCACAATTGAAAGGCAGCATTACATGTTACAACTGAAATCTAAGAGAACTGAAAAGCAGGAAAGCTTTACTGGTCTTTCAGRGAGACAGATTGAACCTAAAGTAGCCGAAATTAAGTTTGATGGCCTCCAATTAGTCTTTGGAGAAAGGATCCAGCCTACCACACAACTCTTGGCAAGAGCTTCAGCTGATGTAAATCAGTGTCTTACCATTGACCTCCAAGAAATGCAATGGTCTAAAATAAGTTCAGGATCCAAACAGCACCTTATAGAGAACATGAACCTTCTCCTCTTACAGCTGCAAAAAAACCTGGGGCAGATCCAAAACACATTAAAAAAGCCCCCTTCATCTCTGGGGCTCAGCCAGCAAACAAAAAAAAAAAAAAAAAAAAGAAAAACTCACTATTTTTGACAGCCTAAAATGTAAGACTGATTGTAAATTCCTTTTAGTCAAAAGGCTCTGAGTTACTTCAGCAGAGGCTTCAGTTGCACCAGCAATACAGTGCTCAACCCAATAACACAAGCGAAAGGAGCAAAACAGCAAAACTAACCAAAAAAAACTTCTTTATTATTTATATTCATTTAACTTTATTAATGTTATTGGGTTTTTATACACACCAGAACTCATTCCCCTTAATTCAAACCTAAGTAGGAGGTGAGAATACTGTTCTCCAAGGACTGAAACTGAGAGATCAGGTATTTAAAACCCAAGCACGAGGATATTTGCATAATATGGTTGGCCCAGAAATGAAAGCGTTACAGTGGGCTTGGCATTCAGAATGACTCTGTTTCAGTGAAGAAACAGGAAACTTTAAAATGTTCTTTCAATTTCTTGCTCATTTAAGAAACTATCCATGGTAGATTAGCACCGTATGCCTTTTCCACTGGAAACTGGTCATAGCCCATTGTCTCTCACATCTTTGTTACATATTATCTCACGGTTTTATATCTGTACTTTCATGCTTCTGGTGCTGCCTAAGACAAACACTGGGACATAACAAATCATTGGAATAGATTGCTCCCATCACAGGACTGGCAAACTGGATTCTTCATCTGTGAGCAATTTATTCACAGCCATGAACTGTTTTTCTTTCTTTTATGTGGCACTGGCTATGACCTCATACATGTCACAAGAAAGTTCAGCTACCCATTCCCTCGGCCTCCAGTTTGGCAGACTCTCCCTGCACTTTTACAATTGAACCCAATATTGATCAGTTTGTCACTTTCCTAATACTTGGCTTTCTGAGAAGTAGAAAATCTTGACTGACTCCACTATTTAGCTGGGAACGGCACAGAGAGGGATTTTCCACTGCTTATGGTTCAGAAATCCCACCTGCCATAGCTGACTTTGGCRAAGATGCTCAAGGGCTCCTGAAAGCACCAGTGCAGAGAGTTTGCTCTGTGCCTACCACTTATGAACCCATGCCCATGCTTTGCTGTCCCCATCAACACTCATCCTGGACTCCAAGGAATAGGAAAGACTACATGGAAATTAGAGAGACACAGCTCCACCTGGATGCCACCACTGACTTCGCCCTGCACTGAGACAACCATATCAGCAGCCATCTCTGTTACACCGTGGCACTGCTGCTGCCCCCAAACACAGCTCTGCTCCAGCATGGTGGGACAGGTGACAGAGCTTCCTCCACGCCTCCTGAGCATCCCCAAAACTTCAATGTGTTCCCTGACTCCACAGGCCGGCGGCGATGCTGCACCCACCCAGGGTAGTCTTGCTCCTACTCAGATGTCTTCCCCCAGCTGTTTAGATTGCAGTCCTGTCTAAAAGGCTTCAGCTGTTTTTGAAAGAGGGGTAGAAAAAAAAACCCCTAACCCATGTATACACATGGGGTGCAGGAAGAGAAATCACACAAGGAAAGTGATCTGGATGATGATAAGCACATGGCTCACTGGAAGGGGGGCGCCGGGGGTAAAAACTTCAGGCATCTAAATCCCACTGATTTTCCATGACAGCTGGGTGCCTGACACTCAAACTCCTTAAAAAGCCCATCTCACACAGTCACTGCTGTTGTCCCCGGCCCACCAAGCAGTGCCCCATAAGACCAAGGCTCTCTGCATCCCACAGTCAATTCTCCACCAAATAACAGAGTATCCCAGCCAAATAACTCAAGTCACAGCAAGCAGTGACCTGCTGTGTGCCTGTCCCAAGGGGCCACCTTCCTCAGCCCCGCTCACCAGCAGTGCCTGCCCACAAGCCAGCACAAGCTGAGCCTTAAACATTTAGCAAGCACAGCTTTACAGATGTTTCATCTCCCCCAGGGACAGTCCAGTTTAATTTCTCTCTCGCAGACTCAAAGGCCTCAGTTATACTTATCTCAGTCATTCTGGCTACGCTCGTTTTTAGCCATATAGGGTCAAACCTGCAGCTGATAAATTGGCCTCTGCAAGCCTGGCAGGGAGACAAGTCCGTTTGCTGGGTCTATTGTGCCTCCTTTGATTTCCAGCAGCCACACCCGATGTCGTCGTTAAACACYGGCTTTTAGCTTGAAAGCTCTGGAAAACATAATACGCCTCTGTGCCCCAATGCTCTAAYAGTGTGGGTAAAATGGATTACTGAAATAGTCCTTTGCCTGAAATAGCAACGTATTCTAGCAAAAAATATATTTTTAAACCTCAAAATAGACACAGAGTTGAATTATGTCTGACCAAGAGACGGGAAGACCATTAAGACGTATTTGTGAAATTAATGATAGAAGGAGTTACATTAAAATCCATGTACACGAACCAAGGTTCTGGTCTTAATTTTCAAAGGGTGTGTGATTATTCCCCTTAAAATTTACACCAATATGGATCAGAGGGACTTCCAGTAAAACCATAGGATATTCACTTATAGGAAACATTTCTAAGGTTAGAATTAGACACAGGGACTGTGCTGATAAGCATCATTTTCACAGTGAACTGCAAATCATTCACACAGATAGAACTCTAGTTTTGAAATTCAAGATGGCTTCTTTAAATTCCAATAATTATCCCCACTAGAAATGGGATGAAATAAAAAACGAGGCCCCTGATAAGGGAACAGATGAGATTAATATCTAAGCTTCCACCTAACCCAATCTCCATAAAATTCTCCACCACTATTTTACAAATAAAAACATGAGCAAGCTTCAAAGGAAACTCTGGAGTAAAGGTTAATTGCTACTAAAAGGCCAGGGTGGACACCTGTGTTTGCACTTTTGTCACAACCTTGTCCACCAGCAGGAAAGAGCCCACGTGGCCACATGTTGGGGATGTGCCTGACAAGGACAGGGGAGTAATGTGCCAAATCTTCCTCTACAGCTCCAGGGCTTGGGGTCATTTCGAGACAGAGAGGTCTTCTATGCGTGGTTGGGAGGAGGAGAGGACTTCCTTCCATCAGAATGTTTCTTAGTTCAGCCTGGTTTTCCTCTCCAAGAGCAATCAGGCCAGAGGCGCTAATGGCAGAGGCAGAGGTTGAGCACAGCCCAGTGCTGCTGTCAGAGCACGCTGGGGCTGTGCCTGGCTGCAGCTGAAATGCCACACCAGGGCACCTCACCTCAAGCAGATGTGCTGGCCTGTTGCATTTACCAGTGTTTCAGGGCACTCAAACTTCGCACWAAGTCTTCCAAGGATCACACCAACACCCAGATCACCACAGTCAAAGCCAGCTGTAACAAATGGAAATCTACCCATGGAGAATGCCTGTTCTTCCTTTCCTCAGACAATTTGTGCCTTAGGCTATGCATTCCCAAAGTGACTACTGATTGATAAACACTCGAGCACATAAATCCTCTTCTCTGTACGTGGATTTGTGCACGTGGCCACCAATGATTTAATCATAAGCTGGACGGCTGATTAYTCCAGAGGAAAGAGGCAGGCTGAAAGCAAAGGCATCTGGAGAGTCTACTTCAGAATGCCATCACCTTCTGAGCAGGATAAAGCAAGATCTGAGGTAAATGTGAGTGGCTCTTTGCAATAAGAAGAGACACACAGCTTCATGCCTGCAGCTTCTCAGAGGCGAGATGACCCCGAGTCCCAAAGATTAGACACCATGAGGACATAACCCTATTTGACGGGAGAATTCCATCRCATGTCGAGCTTTGAGCTCCACTAGGCTCTGTAGACTATGCCTTATACAAACCTTCAGCAAGGATGCATTAATGTAGGCTTTAAGGAGCAGAAGGATCAGGTGAATTAATCCCTTCTCCTGCACAAGGTGAGGGTGGACCTGAATGTACCACAAAGCCCTAAGTCAGATACTTGAAAGAGACCAGTGAGTATTCATATTTGTTTGACCTAGTATTACTATTCAGTGCAGAGGAAATCAGCCTAGAGTATTTGCAGGGATATCTGAAAAGGAGACAGGCATTTCCTGTTGCATACAAATGGACACCTTTATCTGAATTTCTGTTTGAACAAGTATTAAAGAAAAAAAAAAAGCCTGTTACAGGCAGAGACTGATTGATTACAAAATATATCAACATCAGTCTAGAACACAGGAGGTCAAGAAAAGCAGAAAATTAAGAGAAGAAAACCCATTAGCGTCAAAAGAAGCTCTCAGCCAGTGGTGAATGAAATGGGAGCCACCTGACAGTCCACACGAGGTAGGCACAGCTCAGAGGGGGCCAGAGAAGTAGAGAAGGATCCTTAGTTTTGGAAACATTCAGAGATTGACTTACTATCTCCAGGCACAGGAAAGACTCTAGCCAAGAGCTACATTACTCTACTTGAACACTTTATCAGTCAATGTACCTGAAACTGGTTTGTGCCACTCCCTTTTCACAGAACTGTTCCGTGGAGCTGGTCCTAATGACGATTATTTATTATTTGTGCTGTCATACAGTCTGGTACCCCCAGGCAGGACCTCATTGTGAAAAGCATCAGAAAGACCTAATCAAGTGAGATTAGATTCTAACCAGACTAGAGCCAGTAATTCCCAGTTAGGTGAAAATCATAAAACATGGGAGAGGAACGCTGTTTCACAAATAGCAATTCCATTGTACAGCAAAAGAGATTTCAAGCACGTTTGGAGGTAAACACAGCACTTGAAGCCATTCTGAATCATTACTTCAACTACCAAGGAAAAATACTTTCACAATCATTAGCCTTCTAACACATGGGGATTTTGCATATTTGTATTACTTGACCCTAACATAAGCACGAGAAAACCAAAGCTATCCAAAACTTACTCAGAAGGTCCAAGCCCAAAAGCCATGCTCATGGRCAATGCACTCAGAGCAAGGGGGACCAAAGCACCCATGTGGTGGCCCCAAAGGCCAGATTCTGATTTCTCTTACACAACTGCTAAATCTAAAGTAATTACTTTAGACTTCCACCAAGGAATAAACGAGATCAGCGTCTGTCCTGGAGTTAACCAAAATTACTCGAATTTCTTCAGATTGACACTAATGTAACAAAATGAGAGGGAAATGTGGTGCCCAGATTTCAGCCTTCCCTTCGTGCTCGTGACACTGCTGCTCACAGAGGGCATTCTCCCAGCAAAGCTCCCTCACCAGCATCGAGCCACAGCGAGCAAACCCTTCTGCATGCCGGCAGAAGAGGGAGTTGTAGGAAAAGCTGCGCGGACAAAGGCAGGAGGAAAAAGGCAGCCTGAGCACAGTTTTAGGGCTGAAGTGTATAAATCACCTACTCTTCCTGGTGCTGCACTGTGGGCA
Organism: Amblyornis subalaris; assembly: GCA_018881555.1. NCBI lineage: Eukaryota > Metazoa > Chordata > Aves > Passeriformes > Ptilonorhynchidae > Amblyornis > Amblyornis subalaris. The sequence goes on from JACAXG010000014.1 coordinate 3,876,551, forward strand.
GCAGATTCTACGTGAAACACAAAGGGAGCTCAGCCAGGATTACTGCTGGAGCGCCCYGTGCCGAGGGCCTTGGGTGGCTTCAGTCTGTGCCTCACGGCAGGATACACATCAGCAACAGTGCAGATAATTCAAAAGGCAAATTAAAAACCTTTCTTGCATAGGRAGCAGCTTTTCCTTCTTAAATCATAGTGTCTGCAGAAAAAAACACCCTAAAACAAGAGGCTCATACTGGAAGCAGAAGTGAGCTCCTGATGAGCACCAATCACTCGAGAGAAATCTGTCCACAGGCAAGGGAGAAAAAAAGCTAAACACACTCTAGAGCATCAGGTCTTTAGGAGAGGATAATTTCAGCATGGCCAAGTGTTGGTACTAGACCAGCAAAGTTATAATATAGTAACTGTGTAGGGACCTGCCCGTGGTCTCTGGCAATTCTCACCATCAGCCCCTACAATAACTGGTAGCGTTTGGTGCTCTGTCTAGTGTCATTCATGTCTAATTGAGTAACACAGTCAAAAGCATCTGATGGGGACCAGACGCTGGCTTTTAATTAGGGTCCAGCACTGAGAGACTATGGGTCAAATTCGACTTTCATTTGCACAGGAGCTGCTCTCCTTGATGTGGGGGGCAGATTGCACCTGCATAACYGAAAAGTAAAATTTGGCTGCTTGGGTTCCTGTGCACTTTCCATATAAATTACTGTACTACATGCAGCAACAAAGGTTTATAAATGTTGGCTGGCACACACTGAATTTATTTACAAGTTAAGTCTAATTTTATTTATAGTTCCAGTACAATCATCTCTAGTAGAAATATTTATGTTATCTGTACTTCTGGTCTGTTAGAGTCTACTGCAATCATAAACACCGCTGAAAAATTATTCGCAGTTAGCAGGGTTTAAACTACCCATTATATCACTAGCTAGTGCCAATAAACTTTGGTGCTGGTTGATAAAGTTTCCTCAATGGAATAAATATATATTTGACTTTCAAAACCTTTCCTGGGTTACACAGAGTGGGGGGTAAGAGTAGAGGGAAATGCCAGCTGTAGGGTTTGATATACTGAGAGCCAGATCTGCAGCTAGCAAGGAGTCTGGAGAGATCCACACCGGCTGGGAGGCAGCCCAAAGCATGCTGAAACTCTAACTAATAGCTTAAATTTGTATCTTGGTAAAATATTTTAGCTGAGGGGAGCTGCAGCAGCTAATACACACTCACTAATGCGCTTCATGRCTCTCTATATGGGGTAAAACCAATGGAAAAAAAGAAAATCTGTCTTGGAATTCTTAGCCCTGAGTACTGGAGAGTGCTAAGGGAGGAAAAATGGATTAGAGGAACCAGCTTTTGTTCATTGTTTGATTGCCATAATGGTAAACATGACATATATTCTCACACTAACATGGCACAAGAAGCCAACAAGCTCAGGACAAAACTAAGAACAAGAAGGTTAAATGTGAATTAGTGAGATCAGCCTTATATACAGAAAATACTGACTAGGAACAAAATTTAACTAAATCTGTATCAGCTGGGGCAAGAGAGAAAAGGTAATGCACTTTAAGAGTCTCTGCCACAGTGAAAAACTATTGCTGTAAAAGAACCTTTTTAAATGAAAACAATTACTTAAACCTACAGTATTATAATCAACACAAATGAAACTTTATCTCGATGTAATAAATCAGTGTAACTGAACTTCTTTTTACTCATTAGTAGACCTTTACTGTTTTAAACTGAGATGTGTCACAAAGTAGCACTGGAAATCACATGCCTCTTTCCAGCAGAAAGCAGTAATAAAAGACGACTATTCTACCAAATTATAATGAAGACAGATAACAGAGTGAATTATAAAACAAAGGTTATAGATAGAGACTGAGCCTTGTAGAGGTAATGACTTTTAATTGGATTGAGTTTATCATATTTTCAGAGGTACAGCACAACCAGAAGAAAGGATTAGAATTATTTCCACATTTCATTATTTGGCATAATGAGAAAACAGAGGGAGGTCCACATCCCTGATGTGTTTGGTAAGCCACAGGAGATGTTGAACATGTCAGTATCTGGTAGAGCCCGGTCCTGAGACACAAATGCATTCGCTCCCTTGTAATGCGGCAAAGTGTAATCACTTGAAAGAAAAAAAAAAAAAGGAGTGGAAAAAAAAGCCAGGTCATGAAGTTTTGTTTCAAAAGCACATTATGAATAAAAAGGAATTTAACCCCTTCCTGCCAGCAGGCACTTCAGCACTAGCCTACAAACAGCCATCCGTCTGCTTCGGGATGCTGAGCAATTCTCGCTCTGAGCACCAATAGATTAAAAAGAATGAAGCAGGGGTGGCTCAGCCACTCCATCCCCTCTCTCGTGTCTGGTCACACCTCCAGGGCAAAAAGGCCCTGGAGAAGCCACTGGGGAGGGGACCTGCACTGCCTGAATCCTAAAGAGCCTGCACTTCACCTGGGAATAGTAAAGGGCAGAGACCAGTGTGGAGAAGGCAGCTCAGAACATCTTGAGTTGGAAGGGACCCAAAAGGATCAAGTCCAATCCCTGGCCTTACACAAGGACATTCCCAAAATGCTGGGGATAAAAGAGCAAGAGCTGAGGGATTATCAGAGAAGGAGGTACCTGCTCCTGAGCTATGCCCAAGTATTCCAGGGAGGGAGGGACTTCTGGGGAGCTGCCTCTAGAAAACTGAACTGCTGTAGAGCAGAGTTTTGCACCAGCAGCCAGACAGCTTTTTAATTATGCAATTACAGTGAGAGAGTATTAATTATACTCAAGTGACAGAGAGTGATACACTGTAGTTAAGTCCTTGAAGCACTAACAGAAGTACTCATAACAAATACACTAATCAGGAAAAGTATCGGATAATTAATCCTACAATACTGTCCACTTCAAAAACTCAAGGTCTGGCAGGACTGGCTTCCAGCATTTGTTTCCGAGGAGATACAAGGCCACAATTTTTCCTGCAAGTGACTTCTCAGCAGAAGGTCACCCAGTAATATGCAGGACATACTTAGCTGATTGGAAAATCGTGAATCTAAAGAGCAACCATACTTCATGTCAGGTGTGTGGGTGTATTCTGCATCATTCCAGGGCRTCAGCATATATTTATATCTACTATATTTTTTATTAAAAAATTCATTGGGACACTTATTTTATCATAGGGATGTACACATTTATTCCTGCAAGACAACACTCTTTTGGGTGGGATTACTCTAAAACCTGGATGAAAATTCATTCCCATTTGTCTGCATGAAACCCAGACCCTTGGCTGGCACACTTTGATGAGTTCTTCTCRTTGGTATGTCATTCTCCAAAACATATGCACATTTTCAGAGTGCAAGAATCTTTTCAGTTTCATTTTTTCCAGGGGAAARAAAAGCATTCTGAACTGGATTTATCTATATTATCCCCACCAGTTTGCTCCAGACCCTGCCCGTTCCTCCAAACACTTCCACAGCTTTTTCTGACAAATCAAATTCTACCTGTGCCAGCCATATATTTTAAATAAACACTAATTAACTTTTAATCTCAACAATATATTTATGATCAATAAAATGTATTTGTGTTTCCAGCCACAATTCAGAAGGCTGGTCTGTCCCAACAAACAGGATTTATCTTAGTGTCAGTGGGACTTTTGCCMGTGAGTTTACCAAAAATATCATTTCAGCAGTGATGCAGATAAGGTTTGTCCATGGAACTCACAGAATTTACTGCAGGCATCCAAGCACAACTGGGAAAAAGGTRCTTACTGCCCTACAACAAGGCCCAAAGTCCATGGTAGGATGACATTAAACAAGGATGGAGGCAAAAGGAAACTACACCCGTTAAGCACAACTAAATTCTCAGTCACCTTTCTAAGACAGTTTACTTTTTCTAGAAAGCGTGGCATACATGAGTGTGAGGAGCTACAAGGATATATAGCCATTATTTTTCTTGGCCTTGCTATAAGAGGACATGGGGAAACACCAGGCTTTTTGCAGCCAAGACATCCACACAGAGATAAAACGAGGTTCCAGCTCCTCCATCACCACAGGCTTTGTGTGCTTCAGCCCAGCTGAAGATGCTGCACTGCCTCAACGCCAGCAACCACAGCTCCCTCCCCATGTCCTGTCTGCATCCTCTGCTGCAGGAAGGTGCTTGCAAAACTGAAGCTGGCTTTGCCCTGAAAATCCTTCATTTCCTCTCCACTCTCCCCCATTTCTTTCCCTTCCCTTCCTTTTCTCAGAGCGGTTTAACTTTCTTTTCCATTATTACCAAAAAATCATGGAAAAAGAAAACATTCAGAGAAGTTAAAGGAAAAAAAAAATCCAAACCCCAAATATTACAGCTTTGAGTTTTGCTGAGCAATCAGGAGGCTTGTTTTAAAAGGAAAAGTGTTTGCAGAAATCTGGCAAATCCAGGATGTTGTCACCTCTTTTCTATAAAATTGTTCCTCATGTAATTTAGAAACTCCCCCAACAACGTTTGTCTGGCTGCATTTTTACCTAGCACGTCTCAGAAGGGCGAGTTCTCYGTGGTTGAGTGCTTGGATGTTTTCAACACGAAGAGCTTTCCACTCTTGCCTCTTTCCCGTGCTGGTGGTCCACAGTCGATGCTGGGAGGTGCCCTTTCTCTCTTTAACTTGTGTTTTCAACCTCAGCCAAAGGCCCTTTGCTACTCCCTTCACTTGGACACAGAGCAACACCTCACTCCATTCACCCCTTTTCCCYGTTCTTTGGAGGAAAATGAGCAAAAATTGATTACACCCATCTGCATTGCTGAACCCACGGGGAAAGCTTCCACTGCAGCTCTGGAGGACCAAGACACTGCCCATGTCTCACGTGTTTGGAGACCTCCACACAAGCCAAAGCTCCACAGAAAAATATCAGACACAGAAACCACTGGGGAGCTTTTGGCCAGCAAAGACCAGAGTTTTTCAAGGCCAGCTAGTCAGAAAAAGATCGAGAAGATATTTCAGCACACGCAGGACTAACAGGAAAGGCCTCCTGGGCTCTCACCTCCCTGGTCCATCAGACCACAGAGTCTTTGCTTATGCTGGGAGCGGGTAGCTCTGGCACTGCACACTCAGTTGCTTTTGCAAACATATCCAGTAACAAATTCCCCCATTCCCTCTTGGGTTTCCCATTTCTTCCACGGGATCATGTTATCTCATTTGCCTCAGATGAGCTCCACAGTGAATAGCTCATCTCTCCCCAGTGCTTTGAAGATGCAAAGCAGGACAGTATGGAAATGCCAAGTGTTCCCGTAGCACCAGTAGCCTGTTGGAAGGCGGGAGGAGTGACAGTCCTTATTCTGATCACATGCCCCCTCCAAAATCAACAGTGACACCAGTGTGAAACCAGAACGAGACCCCTGCTGTGAAACAGTTAACATCAGTTAGATCTATTTTGACTTTATAAAAAGGGAAAAAAGAAAAAAAAAAAAAAGAGTGGGACTACAGTTTATTTTATATGGCTTCCTGGTCAAAGCCTCAAACGTTTTGTAGATATTTATTAATATATATTAACTGTAAAGAAAGTTAACTGCTAATGTAATTTATTCCCCTCTTTGTTCAATACACCTTGTATTGCTTTCTCTGAAGCTGTTGATCTTGGAGAATCAGAGGGGTCCTGGGGAGCCAAAACAGAGAGCAATAAATCAGCACTCTGAAAGCTTCTGGTTCATCCCAATAACTTGGAAGAAAATTTGAAAAATAATCTTTTTCTTTTTTTTTTTTCTTCCAAACTGGCAATCTTCACAAGCTCTATTGTTTTCATGTGCAGGCTGATATATGACAGCTTAAATAAATACATAGTTCTTAATGGAGTAAATTCAGCCTTCGTGTAATTGGATGCCATGCCATTAGAGACCTTGGCCCASGCAGTGCTCTCCATCCCAGAGGATCTCACAGGATCTCCCTACAGACTCAAACTAACACACAGTTATTATATACTTTAATTCTACCTATTATGTCACTGTGGACTAATCCTCTGTTATAAAGAGTACTTAGCTATGTATGTATTTATGTTTACAGGCATGGATTTAAGTACTGTTTATAATGACAAGGATGTATATATACAACATGTATATGTAATATAATATATATAAACACAGAGACACATCCTAAATCATAGGAGTGATGGAGTCCTTGAGCAAAAATGGCTTGAGAAGCTGAGGGCTTTTTTATGTCAGGAAAATAATGTGGCTTTYCCTGAAATTGTTCTGAAAGTGACTTGAATTCCTTCTGTTCAGAAAAAATGCTCAGAAATTTTCAGGCTGGACCGTTACACTTCACAAAGCCATAAGTGGCTCTCACAAAAGAGATCTCATGTCAGAAACCCTCCACTGTAGCACCAGTGCCTCTGCCAGGAAAGAAGAGCAGGAGCAGCATGGACTGCACTCGCTCATGCAGCAGTGATGCAACTGCTGCTCACAGAAGACATTTCCAGAGCGAGTAAGTGGAAGGAACAAATTGCATTTTAAATATTCCCTGGTAAGCTCATTAAAAAATGAAGGCAAATAAAAGGGACTCTTCCTAGAGCAATTTTCTAAGCAAGCATCAAACTGGTGTTTAGCTGACCTTCTCCACGCTCCTGTGAACCTCAGTTCAGCAAGTCTGGTAAGGCCATGCATTACTCCAAGCATGTCAGAGGACAAAAAATCCAAGCACTGTCATGAGAAGGTGTTGAAGGAGCACTCAGAGCACAACCTTGTCTCCATTTCACCAGCCACAGCCGTGCAGGTGAACACAATGCATAGTCACGAATCAGAGGCATGTTTAGAAAACAAGCAATTTCTCTGGACTTGGCATCCCTTGGTCCCTCCCCACAGAGCTGCAGCTCACGTATGGACCACATGGGAAAACTGGAGATGAGCAAAGTGAGCCTTCCAAGGGCTCTAAAGCAAAGACTGAAATCTGGTGAGCCTTGCACAAAAAACCCACTCTGGATACAGAGAAAAGTTGCATCATAGTGAGGACTCTGGACTATAGAAAGGTCAGCTGGAGGAAGGGGAGTTAGGGCCAAGCACCAGGAYGAGCCAGGCTATGGGATTCCTCTCCAAGGAAGAGTGTTCAGAGCTGGCTGTACTTGACCTCACACCTCATCATCCCATTCTCCCTGTTGAAGCTAACACCACTCCTCCCCAAAATCAGTGGAAGCACCAGAATCTCACATGTACCAATCTTGAGGGGGCACAACAGATAGTCCAAAGCTTGAGCAACACTTCCCAAAATCCAACAAACCCGAACCAAGTGCTGTGAAAGGAGCTTTGGCCTCTTAGAAAGTGCCTGCAGAGAAGACATCTCCAGGGCTGAGACCACCAGAGTGGGCTGACAGACTCCCACCATGCAGGAGAGCCTATTTCCATCCATTCCCTGCTGCCCACCAGGGACTTCATCTCAGCATTAACCTTCTGTTCTCTCACCAGAGGCCAAAATCCCGACRCTTATGCACCCACAGGGAATTTTACAGGAGAAAAAGGGCTCAGCATGAGTTTTGTCCAGGTATTTCAGCTGAGCAGGATAGACCAAATAAATACCATTTGCTGTTTAAAGTGCAAATCCCAGCAACTACTTTGAACGGGAGCATTTGGTAGTTGACACATCTACGGATGTTTTAAATCATAAGGGCATCCACTCCATTTTAGTTTTAATGTGTTTGTGTGCGAAGTTCTTTGTCATTCCAGCCCACCTGTCTCAGGGCACAGAAATCAAAAACAGGAGTAACTCTCAAATTTCACCTCAATTTAATCCATCACAGAAAGCAGACTGGTTTTGCACTGTATTAAAAAAAAAAAACACACCAGGACATTTAAACAAAGTGACACAGATCATCAGCAGATCAACTGAAAATGACAGCTCAATCAAACAAATGTATGTTGAGAATTTCCACAGGGCAGCTCTAGCTGCAGCCAAACCAAATTTGTTTAGTATACATAAGTTAGCTGCTTAGAAACATTCAGTATGCTGCTAGCCAGATGATGACTTTCCCAGATAAACATCTACTTAACCAAATATCCCCCCACCCGGGAAAGTGCTAGCAGAGTTTTGATGTATTCTAGTCTCTTAAAAGTATGACTTTGCTCTGGTGGCGGGCTGGTACTGACCCACCCACATGCCCCTTAACTAAAAATAACTGAACACTGCTTTAAAAAAAACTGTTATAACCACCAAAAGGTAGGTAAAATTCTATAATCCTGATGGAGTACTTCTGGCTGCCAATAAATTCGCAAAGTGGCATTAGGGTGAAATACAAATTACAGACTTGGGAAGCGCCAGAGAAAACTGCACATCCTGGGTCGTATATCAAGTATACAGAGAGGAGGGGATTTGTCTGATTCCTCTTTTAAAGCAAGGTATTCCCCTTGAAATCAATGACAAATCTCCTATTGATTCCAGAGGTGCCACATAAAGCTCTTGCTGAGGAAATATATTGAGAAGATCTCCCCTCTGCGATTCTACCCCGCTATAGAGCAGATTTTCTGTGGTGTCATTTAGCAACAGTCAAAGTTAAAAAAATAGCTTTGAAAATGAGGAAGTAACTTGGCAAATTTTGTATAGAGGTCATTAAAACATACAAGAAGTTTCAGCCAAATTCAGATGCTTGAGCAAAAGAGGTTTCGGTTCAGACAACAGCGGCACTCGCTGCTCTGGGCAAAATCAAGGCACTGTATTTCAGCCAGACTAGAAGGATGTGGTCCACATCTACTGCAATTAGTGGCCAAAAGCCCACTGGGTGTAAAATAGCCAGATTTTATTCAAGGTGACCATTTTGGGGACCTGCGACACACTTGCTGTTCGCCGAGCACATGTACACGCGTGTGTTCAAGACGTGATCATGCAACTATATAACTCCAAGGTGAATAAGGAACAGGGAATGACTGGCTAGCACAATGATTTGTAATTTAAATTCTAATTTTGGTGAAAGTCTATTTTTAATTTTTTTTTAGGTTTGTTTTCTTTTCTTTTTTACCTTCAGATTTGTTAAAATAAATGACTCAAAAATAAAAGCTGCCTAGGCAACACATATCCGCTCCTCAAAGGTCTGTCAAACATGAGAGTGCCTATAAAGCACAGATTCTGATGGACATCTGCTTGCTATTTAATATCCACAAAGAGAGTATTTACAGAAAAATACAAATGCAACGAATTAGGAGGCCTGTGATGCTGGAGCATCCCAAGAAGCAGTGTTTACACAATGATCAGAGGGACGTGGGACGGCAGTGGAGAGAATAGATGCTTACAGATACGTCACAACTTATTTCCTGAGGAAAAAAAATGCACCAAAAGGTGGATTGTAAGTGGTGCAACCACCCTAAAAAATGAGTACCCAACCTGGAGGCTGCCTGAGAAAGCCAGAATCAGCCACACTGTGCCAGCAGTAAGAGGTGCACTTTTGGAGGCTCTCATTGTAGAAGAGGAGACCAAAGTGCTCGTGTTGGAATGCAGAAAACCCAGTGTCCTGTTCTGATCATCAGTGTCAGAGGTCCACAGACCCCATGAGATTAATAAAATAAAGAAGCTGGGCCTTGAAGTGTCAGAGTCTCTGGGGAGTGGGGGACAAAGAGAAAATTCCTCATGTACCCATGTGGTGGGAGGGGTTTGCTCCCTGTTCAACACTCACTGTTGAACTCTGTAGGATTTCCTCAAAAAGTATCTGCTTGGGGGGAGTTTAACTCATGAGTTTTGAGTGCATAATTGTGCTTTTGCCAGAATTTGCACGTTGACATATTTCTGGGGAAGAAAAGCATGGGAAAGCAGGGATGAAGGATGACAAGATTCAAAGTATTAATCCCAGGAAGGATTCCTGCTGGATATTGGTCTTTTCAAATGCTGTTTCTCCCAGTGCAAAAGAGCCACCTGATGATACAGCACAGACATCACAATGCTCAAGGTTTTTATTATTTTCAGTGGCAGAAGATTATTTTTTCTCTTTTCCCCTTYCACTTCCCCTGGATAGAAGACAAAAAAACAAGCTAAAGTTGTGCATACAGTGGGGAAACAAACAAGATGCAAACTCCTAAATTAACACTTGCAAGAGAAGCAACCATAAAAATAAATAGAAAAAGGAGTTTAGGCAAATTAACCTTGTCTATCCCGAACAGCAACAAACAAAAAAACCCTCAAAAACAAAAGTAAAGATTCCCTGAAACCCCTTCAAAACAAAAATGGAAAGGGCTTTTGTAAATTTTCTTTGATTTTTAGCAGTATGACTGCACTCCAGGTTTTTCTGGAGGTGCAAACCAGCTCAGATGAAATTCATGCAACTCTAAGTATTACCATCATCTTTTTCTCTCATCCCAACCTACAAACTACATACAAAATACAGTCCAAGAGTAGCTGAGCTGCTGCACRAACTCCACAGACAAACAGATCAAGGAGGGTGATGCAGATTATCGTTGGTAGCAGGGAAACCAAAGATCAAACCATAAAGTCTTCATGTCTATTGATGAGAGGTTTGTCACTGAAATCTAATTTTTATTCATGTGAGTAAAGCCTTTTTACTCTTAGAGAGTTAAACACACAAGCTCGAACATAGATGAACAGAGTATACAACCCACAAAGATACCTTTGTCCCACTGCTCGCTGAAGAGAACCTACCCAGGACAGATTTTATATATGTATGGGTAAATCTTTTATTCCCTTTTCTCCCAAAGGTCTGGCTCCCTAAGGTGCACCCATTCTGCCCAAGGCAGGAGTTCAGAAAACCACGCAGCTGCCTCAAACTGGACAACCAAACCAGCAAACCTTTTGTACATTTCCTAGTTTTGTTAAGAACCATCAGTAGAATTTACAGCCCTGATTCAGGGCTAATTTAACCCACTCCAGACTAGAACTGAAAAAGCTCACAGTGAGTATTGACAAGAYTAATATGAATAAAAATGATTGTAGAAGTTAACACAGATAAGAGCCAGAAGCAAGAAACTCTGCTTCACAACCACGACCAACACAAGGAGATCTGCAGAAATCAAAGCACAGGATTTCCACTGCATTCCTCAGCCTCAGAGATCTGCCAATATTTTGCACGTAAGCACACGGACCTTCAAAAGAGCCGGGTTTGTCCCAAGAAAGCACAAAACAATCACTACAAAGGCAAGCAGTGAAAAATCCTCCTCCTGAACAAACACGCCRTAAAAATGAAGTATAAATCATAAAATCCAAATGAAAACAACCACTCCCCCACCCCAAAATTGCCCAAATAATGGGATGAGGAAGTTTTCTCTGATTAGATTAAATACTGCAAGGCTCTTTCCCGCTCCAGTAACAAGCTACTTTAAAAGCAGTGGCAGAAAGCAACGCAACAACACCGAGCAATGCAGGGGAACACGGAGGCAAAGTAAGGACTGATCCAGAGCCCCTGGACAAAAGCTTTGCCTTCCCTCGAAATGCACGGAAAAGGCTTCTCACAAGTGTGCCACCTTGACTAACTCCACTCTCAGGGGTTTGCTGCTCAGGTCAGTGGAAGAAAAATGAAGCTAAGAAATGTTTTTGAAAACGCCAGTTCTTGAAAGCAAACTTATTACGCCGAGGACTGAGCACCATCAAGCACAAAACTCCRGCGTCGCAGCTCGAGACAAAATGCCAGCCCCTCACACAAAGCACCTCTCTAAGATTATTTCCCCAACTCAGCAGAGAATACAGCGAAATAGGTCATATATCACAGGAGCAAAACAATGCCATGCTCAGGAATGAAATTTCTTKGGACAAAGGGTCTCCACATTTATTCTACCCCACCATCTCTCCACACATCTCAATCTCAGAGGAGGTCAGCTTCCCAGCCCTCAGTCTGCCACGTTCAACCTGGGATGCAAAAAGTCTGGCAGCGATGGAAAGGAGAGGGAAGATGCTAAAATGAGTCTTTACTGTGTTACTTTTYGAGCATATAAAAGCCAATAAAACAGGCAGGTTCCTCTGATCTGTAACAGAAGGGGTTATAAACACGGACACAAGAGCAGGAAATCCATGCCTGCTATTATACACCCACCAAAAGCAGTGACCTCATGGTGACTTGGTTCACCAGGACACTGGAGCACCAACATGGTGTTTGGAGGCACCTTTCACACAGCTCTGCCGGTGTAGAGTCCTCACTCCATCACTCCCACGGAGAAGGTGGTCCTCCCTTTTACCCTCTTATTGCTAGAAAGCTCATTTCTGGCCTCAGAATATTCATGGACACTTTATTGCCCATTTGTACTTGTTCCAGCACTGTCCTTTAGCTTAAATGGTTTGCTGGGAGTGTTTGTCACCTTCAGTATCAGACATAACCTCTATCAGCCTTCATTTCCCTCAGCTACACAAGCCAAGCTTTTTAGCCTATTCTTGTACTCAATTATCAATCATCAGCTGTTCAATTAGARACGGTGCAAGTCTAAGACCCAGGAGCCTCGGGAAGGGAAATATCATCCCAGTCACCGTGACAGAGACAACACGAAGTTGTGTTGGGAGCAAGTGTACAATTAATCCATAAATCGGGAGAGAAAGCAGGGGCAAGAGGAGAATTGAAAGCAGCATCTCCCCTCTCAGTGGGTTAATGTGACTTCTTCTCACTTTGCTGCAGAAATCACACCCAGGACAAGCTGCTTTCAGGAAGCAATTACAGGGAAGCAGCAGTGCAGAAGATGGATCTGTTTCTCAACTCTTCCACATGTCACTTCTAAGGGAGGAGCCGGTCATGGGGCTCACAACTTCAAATCTAAATATTGCCAAAGGAAAACATCCATAGATGTGAATATTATCTACTGGCTAGACAGGATCTGCAATTAGGCAAACCACTTTGAAGCATTTTCGTGACCAATCCAAAGAATATCAAWTAAATTCTGATCTCTGTGCTGTTAAAGGGAAACAACTGATTGATTACCTGGGGCAGGATRTCATCTGTGCTCTCTCTTGCACTATTACCAGGCTCTGTCATACAAATTTCATGTGTCCCATGGATGTAGGSAACAAGCAGAGTGGGTAAAAGCTGTAAAATGCAACTGGATGAGCTGGACCTAGTGTTTTYGATRTTTTTATTTAACCTAAATGGGAAMATCTTCAAWAATTAATCACAAGTGAAGATATTTTCAGCCACATTTCTTTTTAGTTCTGAATGCAGRTGGACTCCATCATGTAAATATATATGTGTGTGTGTCTCAGGGCAGAGAGAAACCTTTCATTACAAAGACCTTTCTTGGAAGAAACTTGATCTTACTGATATAAAAAAAATGCTATTTTATGATATGGCTCCCTTTCACAAAAATTTTCCAGAGATTTATTTTCATTCCAGTGTGAAAAAAAACCCATAAATAAACACTGAAACATAACAAGCTTCTGTAAAAAATAAGTAACATCCTCCTAGAGGCAGCTGCAATGATCATGTACTTATTCAAGTCAAGCTAAATATGCCCTAAAGAAGTAAAAATTCCTTTTAATTAAARCATTTACCAGTATCATTTTACTTGTGGCAAGTACATTGACAGATGTGAATCTGCAGCAGGTGCTCGTGACTCTTTCTAACACTCACTAAAGAATGGGTAAAGCCATTTTAACTCCTGGCTATATTCCCACATGGCTTTGCCTCCCTTCTGGGAGGGAAGGGGTTTGTGCCTGCCCGCACCCCTCAGCAGGCAAATCCAAGCCTTTTCMACTAATAGATGCTGAGGTTAACACGAAGCAATTCAAAGCTTCTCATTAATTACTGCTAATTGTCATGGCAATCTCCTTTCCCCTGTTTTACATCATGAGCAAATGATTTTTTCATTGCAGAATAGGTAAGAAGAGAGATGCTTGGGAAAACATAATTAGCTCCGCTAATTAGTGTGATCTGATTTGAATATTTCTATTTGCTTCTGTAATTAAAAAAAAAAAAAAAATAGCGAAAAGCAGCTCAGCAAAGTCATCTCCACATTGTAAATATTCAGTCCGTAAATTCATAAAGTAAGATAACCAGAATGCAAACCTGTTTCTCCCTAAAAAAAAAGCCATCTATGATGGCTGAACATCCTCCAGGCAATGTTGCCCACAAACAAAGAGGGAAGAGTCCCCTCTCCCAGAGGSAAAGCTGAGAGGACACAGTCGTGTGAAACCTCCCACAACCCACAGTTACTTGAAAGCACTAATAACCCAAAACTAGAATTTTTAAATGAAATAATTCTGTCTGCTCACTTTGCCTTTCATCATCAATTAGGTCAATTTGCATCTGGCATCTCTCTGAGTCACACCATGGCTGTTCCCATGCCAGTGATGGATTCAAAGCAGTACAGGGCAATTTTTAGGGAGGGTGGAGGACTTGTGCAGAATCTGTCCTAGAGCTGTGTCAAAGCTGGTTTTAGTTATTTTGATTCCAAGCTGCTGAAGAACTCCTTCAAACCCCTTCAATCCTCAAAGTTTGGAGGTTTGAATGAATTAACTGGATGGTTTTATCTCCTTGCACCRTTCTAGGAGGATATATCTCCATTGAATCCCGCTGGGATGAACAATGAGTCTTCCTCTAGATGAGAAAAGTGAGTGAAACATTCCTCTGTACACAGAGCATGCCATGGTAGTGATTTCCTTAAAGCTCTGGATKTGGCTGAAAAATGCAAGCAGTGAAACACCTACTACAATTTCTGTGACTRTTGTGAGCAAAGAGGATTCTCAGAGCTGTTGAAGAAATATAAATAAAAACACATYCATTTATCCAACATCACACCTACTACTGGGGCTGATGTGCAACCAGAGGAGGCCAAGCATGTTGTTTTACACCTCCAAGTCTCACAAGCCCATGGCATTAGACTTGCACAAACTGGGTGAATAAATACAGGTAATGATTTATTCAACCTGTTTCTGTTTCACATAATAGCCYGAGCAGATTATGATATTCTTTTACATGCTCCCAAATCCAAATACGCTTCTGGATATTTTTAAAGTCTCKACTGACTGGAAATATTTGTGATTTTAGCTGTTTTGTTTAGCAACAAGCAGTCAAAGCTTGCTTCTACCCCCCGAGCCGATGAGCCCCCAAACATTTCCAGCACGAGCTCATGCAGATGTGAAATTAATGCTCACCTTCTGCTGGTAACTCTTACCARCGAAATAATAAATTCAGTTAATAACAGAAAAGAGTATTCATGGTGCTTTCTTGACAGTGCTCATTCGCCTCTGCACTTGTTATGGTAAAACAGAGTATTCAGCACTGCTCACTTTTGGCAAGACTCCACCATTCAGACAGTGCTGCGGCCACAGCCTGGAACAGATCCTGGGCGGTAAAAAACCAAAAAAACCCAACCAACATCTAATTGCAAAACACAAATATTTTCCTGATGGAGCAGGGGCTTTCTAGRAGGCTGCAGCCCATCCCCAGGTAGGCTTCCACGCCGTGGAGATGGTGTTTCTGTACAATAGCTGTGGCCACTGCACGGAAACACCTCCTCCTGCACAGGGTGAAAGCCCTCGGTTGTTCTTCCGAGCGGGACACAATATGAAACGTGACTGGCGAGTTTTCTCCATAAACAAACCCAACCTCTCTCCTCACAGAGCTGCCTTTCTTCTCCCAAGACCCGCTAAAAGCTTGGAGCCTCCTTGAATCTATTAGAAATCCTTCCTGGAGAGAGGGACCAGACATTGTAAATGAACCCTGACTTAGAAGCCCCCTTGTACATGCAAATATCCCACAGATTCCAGAGGCATTTTATGTCCTGCCTATTTACCTGTCATGCTACTTCTCACCCTATGATTCATTCATTTTTAATGCTTTCAGCAGTTTTTACTGATGCTTTTCAAGGTGTTAGGGTATGCCCCCCGTAACACTTTTGGATTTGCTTGCAGAACTAATACACTGTGGCAACATACAGAGAATATTGTGGAGATGCTTTGAGAAAACATTTAAAAAGAAAGCTCTACCTATTACCTACACACAGAGAGCCACATGTAAAGGACTCATAACTCAGACCAGGCTCTCAAATAGACCTAGTGAGCACAGCTGGAGGCCAAATCCCGAACCAGGCCATCCAGAGGGGATGACCATCACTCTCCGGACAGGGCAAACACAAAGTCCCTCCCAGCATGGTCTGGATGGTCTTTAAAACCATCAAAGATGAAGATTCCCACCTCAGTGGGTTCCAGTGCTTATTTACACATAGGACACTCTTCTCTCCTACACCCACTTCCAGTTTTCTGAAATCTTGCTTGCACCAGGGATGTAAAACTTGTGGGGTTTGGGTGCACATGGCAAGGAAGGGGGATAAAAACTCTCTACTGTCCATGCTCCAGTTCATCCAGCCTTGATCCCCACTACCAAGGCACCCACCAGGTCCTTGTAAAAAGAATTTCTGCCCAGTTGGTCCTTTCCCTGCTTGTATCTCCAGAAAAAAAAAAAAAAAAGAAAAAAAAAACACACACACCTATTCTGACACTGTAGAAGAGCTTGTTCTTGAGCTTTTTTTATGGGATTTTTCGTGCTCCACAAAAATGAATGTTTTTGAACAATAAAGATCTACCAGAAAAGAGAGAGATCCCCAAACAAAAAGCTGCTGGAACTTATCCTCATCTAAATTCAGACCTGACAATATTGTAGTCACTCTGCAGGGTTCAGTCTGGCACAGTAGTGCCAAAATATTTCCCAAAGTCCTGGGCAACTCCAGAATTGGCTCTGAACAGTGCACTGCCAGGCTGGCTCCATCAACACTCTCCTGGGGGAGCCAGCATGAAGCGGGCTTGCCTTTCTCCACAAAAGCTGCCACCACACGTTCTGGTTCCCCTTTTGAAAATTCAGTATTAAGGGCAAGAACCCTAGCTAAGAAAACATTGAAAATATGACTCAATATTCAAACACCTGCACATTCTTAATTATCCGAGCTGCTCCCTCCATCAAAAATATTCATTATTTCCTGCATTTCTTAAATAACAGGGAAAGTCACCGCTGCATTTCCTAATAATGTATGCCCACAACTCTATTTTCCCCATCTGCTATGCTTGCCTAAGACTGGTCATTTGTTACCTGCTACTTCCAATTGATTTCCTTTTGCCTCTGCTTTCCCTCTCCATGAGTGCAGGGAGCAAACAACACGATTTATACCAGCCATCCAGTACCAATCATTAGATAACAAGGCCCTTTACTGAAAGCATTTAGAGTAAAACAATACTTTAAGTTTACCTGTGCTTTCACTTCCTTCTTTATTACTTCAGGTTCAAAGTAAGGCCAAAGAAGTTCCACTTACACAGAAGATTAGACAATCATCCAGTATAAATCCTTCACATCCTATACAACGCATAGTGCCCGGGTTTTATTGCAATTGTTTAAATTTCTTTTTTAAATTGGTTTTATGAAATTCTCGGGCCTCCTTCTCTTGTGCCCATTTGCCACTTATTGACCTGGATGTGGAGAGAACAGCTCCTTTTTTGGTAGGGTGGCTTTTATCCCACAGAATCCCAGGCATGGATGACTTTGGACTTCAGCTCATCAAGCCTGATGGAAAAACAGAGRGAGGGAGGGATTGGGAAAGACCTTCTGGTTTCCCTCCTTGGCTTTTCCCACCTTAAACCAATTAGGAAGAGAGTGAAATCACTTTACACTGAGCCTGGTTTCATTCTCACTTTATCTGCAGTGTGGAAAAGATCTGGACTAGAAGAAACTAAATAAGAGAAACTAAGCTCAAGAACACAAAAATTAGCAAGRAACTCAAAAATTCAAACCTGCCAGGTGTGCCCTGAGGCTCTTTTGGGTGACTTGGTTCTTCACAGGGAGGTAACACTCCATGGCTGGACAGAATGCTGTCCTAATGTAATGCCCTTCCCTTAATAATAATTACTGTRTGCATACATAATGTATTCACATCCAGCCTTTGACAAAGTTTGTATTGATATCCAACCTCTGACAGAGTTAGAACTTTCCACCAGAATATAATTTTTTTTTTCCTAAGGGCAGATTATGCTCCAGTAAAACTTTAAGAACGTTATTCCAGCAATGGCTGTTCTACCTGCTTGAAATCCAGTGTCAAGGAAAGTGGCTGGTATTTGACATCCCTGATGTGATGGGAGAAGTTCAGGTATTTTAAGAGGAGGATTTATTTAAGCTCTCTGGAGGATTGCTGTCCCCTCTCACCTCAGACAAGACCAGAAGCCCAGGCTGATGTAGCAAGAGCCACACCATTCTGCAGACACACCTAAAATTGCAGCAGCAAAAACACCCAGAAAATTGAAACCTTTTAGGTCAAGGCTGCCAAGCAGACTGGTTCCCTCTGTGACACCGAAAGGGCCGTCTCCATTACCTAATTCTTCTGGAAGTTCAGGGGAAAAAGTCTCCCAGTGGAGACTCCTGACTCCTGAGCACTTTGGCAAATCTGGATCTTATTTAGGTGCCTAACTCGGGGCTGAGCAGTAGAGGACTAGCAGGGTGATAATAAAAGAAAAGATTGCTGCAATTTATCACTGGGAGCAGCACAAAACCCTTCCCAATTCTTTTATTAAACAAACTTTAATCAATATAGTCTGGTTTCCTGGAGTTACATGTGAGCTGGGAAATCCAGATTTTGATTTCACCAAATAATTCATGGCTACATCTCCAGAAGCATGCTGGAGAATCTTCCTTAATTTTCCACAGAGTTATTCTGCTGGAGTAAAATTGATTCTGTCTCTAGCATGGCAATGCATTTTTGAATCCTGCTTTATACATTTTAGTAGATACATGTCTTGCAGAGTATAGCAGTTCTTTTAATATTTTATTAATATTATATATAAGACAATATAATTTATCACAGCATTTGGAGACAAGGGTCAAACACTTCTTCTGACAGAAAAATTAAAAATCCTTTTCATTGAATATTTATATGTTCTACCATAAATAAAAAAAGAAGTTTTCATATAAAAATCTATTAATTTCAAATCCAAGTGCTTTGGGTTTTATGCAAGTGCAAAACCTTTGTAAAGGACACATCCAAACCTCAGTGAATCACTTGAAAATGCCCTTAAACCCCAAGGGGCTGAGCCTGGGCCCTGTAGCATTTAGTTGTCAAAAGGGGAACCTGGGTACATACACTCATGTGCTAATAAYTGAAAGGTCAGCTCCATATACCTTTCATTTTGCACAGGGCTGTACAGGCTGGGAATTTCATCTCCAGTTACYCACAAGTTTAAGACTGGCTCAGCTCATCACAAAAGAGAAAACTGGTGCAATTCAAAGAACTGTTGTCACRCCCAGGTTTAAAAAATTGTTCAAATTCCAAATAAATTTGTCTCTCAGGTTTTTGCCCACGCCTCTGAACTAATACTAAAAGGTTGTTGTCGAGCTATATCAAAAAAACCTCTCTGATTGCAGCCAACTGTCCATCCTTCCTTCAGCAGGGGGCCGGCATGTAATTTTCTGCCTTCAATTAAGATTCACCACTAAATTCATCTTCTTTTAAACCCATATTAGCACCCTATGGTATCACATGAAATGCACAGCAAAGGTTTGGGAATTCTTTTGGAGGATGATGGGGAGTGGAAGCCCATGTTAGAAGCACAATGGAAATAAATGCATAATTCAGTCCTTGCTTTTTTATTTGTCCTTGGCATTAATGAAGAACAAATTAGCTACTCTCCTTGGGTGTCTACCAGAAATAATAGTAACAACTAGAGCTCTTTCCCCCCCTCAGTAATATGTTCCTTTGTAGATAAGCACTGTGAAGAGGTAAAATTATGTCTTTTAAAAGTTTACTGTTTTCTTGTTCTGAGATGTAAATGATAAGGTTGGGACTGGGAAGTAATTCAGAAATATTTATTCCACTGAGACAATAGCTTTTTGTCATCAGAAGAAAGAATTGGTGACTACCAAAATGAAACAAAAAGACAACAGCATTAACCATGGCCTGTGCTACATCAGTAAATAAGAAACACCTTTCCAACAACTCAGCACAACAAAGCCTGAGCCCGTTGAGTGAGGGATGGGATCATAAAGGGAACATCCACCCCAGAAGGTGACCTGGCTGAGGAACAGAGCATTTTTATTGTTACTTATACAAGTGCAATAAATATAAATAAGATACTGGAAGCATTTCCTCCTCTTCCAGATTATTAATTTACAGCCAGTTTCATCAAGCTTTCGTGATGTGTAATAGGGACTTACGAAAAATGTAAACATCTTTGCATCATTTTACAGGTATGACATCCTGACCCAGGTGGTTCTTGGCTGGAAGTAAGCATTCAGCCTGGAACTGGAGCTTAGTTTAAATGGATAAATTGAACTCTGGAGCATTGAAACCCATGGTATGAGCAAGGCAAAGCAAAATAACACCTCTCAAATGAAGATCAGTGTGTGGACATAGCTGAAAGACAGATCTACCTGCAATGCAATGCATTTGTGTAATTAAATCAACCTGCCACTCTCTCATCTATTATGTAGATGCAGAAATACTAGTAATAATTATCCTCACATATCTAGAAAGACTGAATTAATGGTTCCAAGCAGCAAGAACATGTTTGTGTTTGGATCTCTCTCACCAGAGCTTCTTTAACTAGCTCCTGGGTAGAATTCATTAATTTTTATTAACAGGGAAAACATTTGTCCCCGTGACAATATTTGCATTGCCTGAATGATTTTCACCTCTGCCACAAGGTGTACTATCGGCTCATACATCACGCGATTACTCGGAGAGCAGAAAGACCCTCAGTCATTAGTGAGTGAATTAAAGATGATCTAAAGAGCTATTAATCACAGTGACAAAAGCCTTAATGTTGCTGTGACCCTAGTGGAGCCTGGGGACTAAAAGGGAAGCCGAGGGAGAGAAAATGGAAACATATGTTTTCTCCAAAATAACCTACCTTAGGAGAACTGTCAAAGATAGAGCCCCTTCAAACTGAGAAATTCTGCCATACCAATGCTCCTAGATTTTACTAGGAGAGGTTCTGTAGTCAGTGTACTTTATTATTATTATTTACAGTCACTGTAAACAATTAAGCAATAAAWAGTACATGGTATATTCAGACCTTCCTTTTCTTTGCCAGTGCTTTTTTAAAAGCAATATATTTAGGGCAAACTGATACTTGTAACATACTCTAGGATAAACAGAGATCACTTAACTCGCAACATGGCTCAGGTTAAAGACTTAGCATCCACATCCCATGTGGAGAACACCAGGCAGCAAACCCTGCTTCTGCATTTTCAATTTGAAACTGTACTACTAAATAAATTCAAGAAAAAGTGAAGTCTTTGGTTTGCTGACACCAGCTCGGATTCAGCAAAGGGAATCAGATGTCCAGACACAATGCTTAAATCACAAAACCCAAATATATTAATATTTCTGTTAACAGATATTTCTAATCTTTCCAGTAATCACTTTAGGCATTCTCAGTTTCAAGTTCTTATTGGCAATGGCTTAGTGAGTGGTGTCTCTAATAAAGTAATCTCTGTTTTATAGGCAGTAAGATACCAATACAAAAACTGTACATACAGATGTAGCTGAGAGTCTCATGAGAAACACTACCTTGTATTGTATTTTCTTCAAATATTAGTCTGTAGATAACCAATTTATTTAATTTCTTTCTCCATCTGTTTGTACCACAAAGAGATGTGCTGGAGCAGCTGAGCTCCTGGTACCCTCTGCTGTGCTCGTCTGTGCCCCATGGACAGCACACAGCAAGTTCCTTCCTGCTAAGTGTCCTGTAATGCTCCTCCAAATCATGTTCCCTAAGGATCTGACCCACAGCTCTCGGAGCTTCGTCAGTTTTGGATGAATACAGAGGTGTAGGGAAACATCTGTAATGAGCACAACAGCCAGATACTAAAAACAAGCTTGAGTTTAAGGAACATCAAGAACCTTTCACCTCTCTCTGCCGGCGCTTCCCTTCACACTCGGTGCCTACTAATTAGGCAAATTCAGCCCCCCAAAATTCATTCAAGAGGATTTAAAATCTCTTGCTCCAACCCCATGCAGATCTCTGGGATATTACTGGACTCCACAAAGATGAACTTGTTCTTAGACAGGATCGCTGCCTTACTTTCACAAAACTCGTAGTATTCAGCGATGTGATATCTGATGGGTCTAAAGTAAAACTTTCATCTCAATGAGAAAGGGCACTACATATTCATCTGGTGTCAGACCCATACATAAACAAGCTTCCTCAAATGACAGATCAGAAGCAAGAAGTGGTCTCTTTTTTCTAATAGCATCAGCCCAGCTGCAGATCTCAGTGGCGCTTATTCTCAGCTGGTCTGCTTTCAACTTTCACTTCCATTTAGAAAGCTAAATTGGGAGTGCTTTAATCTTCTGGGTTCGTTTCCTTAATGAGAAGTGAAAGGTATAAGTGGCAGCAGGTAAAGAGATATTGAAAGCTGTGGCAGACTAGCATTTAAATTTTAAGAAAAGCTAGATCAGAGCATTTTCTAACATTCATTTCTTCTATGATAGTAAAAAAATAATTACAAGAGCAATAACAACCAAAGGTTTTTTTACTGAGAAGATGGCACATCAGCAGAAGGGCAAACTTTGAGTGGGGCAGAGAGAAGAATGTGGACTTTGTCCTGRGATATGCTGCAAAGCCCTGTCCCGATGCACCACTGAAGCATGTTCATCTGAGCTCACATCTCTCAAAGAGAGTGTCCAGCTTCAAAGTAAGCAAAGACAGTCTTGTTGCTTGTAGTGTCCTCAGTTCCTCACAGGAAGAGGCCTTAGGAGCAGAAAACAAAGTCTTAGTTAAGAACTCCCCTAAAACCTTCACTCTGGAAATATGATCTGCCAGTGGAAAACATCGTGGCCTGGGCTTGTTCAGTTTTCCTTTCCAGATATTAAAAAAAAAAATGTCATGACCCTGTTTCATTTTTTCCTTCAAAAACCTGAAGAAAACTAAGAGAAAAACAATCTGATGTAACATGCGTCCCATGAAGAGGTAGGTGTGATGCCAGGACAGGCTTTGTTTCCCAAGCCTCAGCCTCTCAAAAGAGCACATTTCATGGCCCATTCCTTCACCCAAATACTTTCCCTGCTAATCTGTGTTTGTTTAGGCAGAAAGAAATTCCTATCCATTTTGGTCACAACCAAGGAGTCTCACAGAAATCCAGGCCCTGGATTTCAACATCTGTGCCCACTTGATGATATCACTTATGTCAACATTTCCAGAAGTGGCCACTGCGTGGGACTCCCCTTCCACACGTGCAGCCTCAGTCCCACTGCTCTGCTCCTCCCAGTGCCTCGGCACACCTGRGTCCCCCAGATCTGCTCCATCATTAAATGTCCTCTTATACTTCCATTAATACACAAGAGATATAAAGTAAGAGTTTCCCTGCTTTTGTGTCTCCCCTCCCAGTAAGTTACAGCTGAAGTGACCTGGAGAAGAGTTGTCAGATAAAAGTGCTGAATCTCAGCAGCAGAAAGGAACGACTGAGGCACATCCCGAGAAGAAAGGCTGAACATTGCCACAAGTCCATTAGTCATCAGGCACTGCACCATGGAGCACACCACTGGTGCTACATTCSCATGGGGAGCAGTCTGGAAAAATGGGTTCATATTGCGCCAAGACACCTGCTAACACCCTTCACTGTGGTCCCTRCTCAGTACCTGAATGTTTCATGGCTAATTAAGAAGTAACAGCACCTAATTTCCCACTGCACTTCAGGTGTTTGGAGGAGTGCTTTATTGTTTTTCCTTGCATTCCCCCTGGGTTTTGTTCCTACACATCCGATCCATGTGTTACTGRCTTAGGTCGTTAAATACAAATTGACGTCTTTACTATACCGAGCAGAATATCCTCAAAATCCCTTCAATGTCATAGGGCCTTAGAAGGAGCATGGAGCAGGCTGGAAGACCCTGTGCGAGTGAGAGTCTGGGAAACAAAACTAACAGAGGCTCATTCCCCTAATACATGGAAAAAAGGGGATCCAGTGCAAATGAAGCATAGGATGGTAAATAAGAACTGTGTTCGCTTGCAGTCATGCACTATAGCCATTAAGCCTTAAGGTCTTAAAGGTACCAAGCAATGCATATGATAAATTTCTCAAAAACATCCCAGCCATAACATAGTTCCTGCTGATTGCTCATTTACCCATAATGCATGCTGTCATAGCAAAGCCTGACAAATGACAGCCAAAGCTCAGGTTATTTTTTACGCTGACTGCCAAGCCCCTCACCTCAGATTATTCATTTATTAGGGCAATCACTGAGGTCTGGGTACTTAATATTGTTTTCACCAAATATGAAAATGATCTACTTGCCTATTCTTTAGTTCCTCCTAGGGCAAGCCATTTATCATCAGCCCTGGATAAATGACTGCTTCATTATAGCCATAATTTATGAGATGTTAGAACTAAAGAGCCACACCTAAAGACTTAAAGCTTTAATATGGATTAAAATAAGATAATCAATCAAGCATATACAAATTCTCTTTAGAATTATTTCTTGCTTTGAAATGGCTTTGCATTTTTAGGATGGAGGTAGCCTTAAATTTCTTGTTATCCAACCCCAGGCAAGCTTGTTTAAAAGTCCATGAGGAAGTCTAGGATATAACCTTGTTGGTCAGCCTTAGATACCACTTGGCAATCATTTCATGATTCAATAAAATTGCCTTTTGGGCTAAGGAGCCTTTTTTGTGATTTTGGTGGCATAGTTGTAATCCAGACTGAGGAGAACTGCAAGCCTTCAGTCCAGAACAAGTGGGGAAAATGCAAAGTGATGCCAGACTCCAGCCTTCTCCATAGATACYGCCATGCTTTTCATCTCCTTCCGTGGAAGTTGCCTGCTCTGGTGTTACAGAAGAGAGTTGGATGTTATTGAAAAATATTTCCATGATTCTAAGTGGGTATCTCTGCCTGAAACAGAATTTCACAGCTCAAATCTTGGTTAAGGGAAGCTTCTTCCTCTATGTAGAGAATGAAATATCCCTCCCTTCCTAAAACAGCAGCATGAAAGCAAAAATGTTTCTGGTTGTCTCTTGATTGTATATTTGGCAGCACAGAKCCAACACAAATATTATTCCTCAAGCAAGCACCTTGCTTGAAACACAAGCCTAAGCCTACTTAACCACTTAATCCTGCATCTTTTGAAGCCCCTGTTGGAAATACATAATTTGTTAGATTTTTGAGCACATACCACTCAGACAAGGATGCAGCTATGGTTTCCATTGCTGGCCAGGCATGCTGTGGGCACAAAAGTCTCAGGCAGTGCTGGAGCCCCAGGGACTACAGGCAAAGATAAATGAGCTGTCCCAGGAACCCCAGAGTAAACCCACGGCAGCAGGCAATGCATGACGTGATGAGCAGGCTGCTGGGAGAGGGCGCTTTGTTTTCTCATGCACCAAACCACAGCACACATCCCAGTGGGATCAACACTCCTGGAAGGTGACACGGACAACCTGAACCTAAAGTTCAAGCCTGGATAACACACCCAAAGACCCTGTACTTGGATCCACAATTACAAACAAAAACCGAACTTTCCCRACAGCAACAGCTTTGTGCTCTCAGGATAAGTGCCTGTGACGTGTTTTATTGAAGCATATTGTTGGGCTTATGATGAGAGAATACACTGCAGCTTCATTCAACACAGCTTTGGCCAATGAGGCTTCCTCAGTAATGCTAACACCGATTTAAATTTAATCCCAGCACCAGGCTTTGCTAGCTAAAGGACATTTCTCACTCTGGACTAAACTCCCCCTTTCATACAACTTGGTGTCAGCACTTCAGCAGGAATAGAGGAATCCGAGCTCTGCAGTTCCCATGTGAGAGAGCYGTTTAGGTATATCTGCAAGGAAATATTTGATACACACATTATAGATGCAATGAAATTAAATATATCTACCTATCCATGTGTGTGATTATGAACCTATACACATGTAGGAATGTATTTGTTGGCAAAGGTATGTATAAGATTTTTTGGATGTACCTGCAAATAAACAGCTAAAATACAGAATTATAGGCACAATCTAAAAGTACCTAAAGACTATATTTGTATCCAGGACCCCAAAAAGTCCATTTCCCTAATTATTTAGGGAGKTTTTCACTGGAAGCTCAATAGAATTGAGCCACAATGCAATTCCCAATCTCAAACATGCTAAGAAAAACCCAGTTCCTCACATGAGCCATTGCCTCTGACCCAAACTTTAGACTTGGCAGGGAGGTGATGCTCCATGGCAATGGAGAAACATGTGGATCACCATCTCAGTGCCACTGGGCTGTGGGACAACACTCCCAGCCAGGCTGTACCAAGCCCTCCTAACCCATTTTCCTCAAGGACTCCAGCACCTCTCCAAGTCAAAATCCATCATCATCCTCTCTTAAAACAAATTCTCTCCCAGAGTAAGAAGCCGTGTTCCACATTCTTGGCCAAAATAAATGTAAAATCAAGTTAGAAACCCTCCAAAATAGGGTTGGTAATGCAAATATTGACACAGCAAAGAGGAGGGAGTGCAAAGCATGGCTGGACAGACAGTCTGAATACAAAATATTTCACAAAAATGTCATCTTTATTTAGTGGGTGATGAAATCAGCAACTATTTTAAGAGATTTATAGTTTTTGTAGCCCAGACACTTATGCCCCCAAGTTATATRATGGGAACGTGAAGGAAAGGGAGTTTTCACAAGTTATGTTTGGGATTAATGTTGTGAGCACTCTAAATGCTGGCCTCCTGCTGATTTCCATGGAAGTTTTGCAGGAGCRGAATTTCTAGGAACAGGTAGTTAAGCAATATTCTCCGCTGCCCCCTTCCTACAATGGTTTTATAGTTACAGAAGTGAATAATTCTTACACGAGGCTGAGTCACCCCTCAGCACCACTGGCCAACACAGCACCCAAGGCATACTCAGAATGCAGAATGAAAGGGGCACATTGAGAAAACACACAGAAAAAAATGGCACTTCTTTTCAGTCTCAAGTGGCACCTACAACTTGGTGGAGATCTTGGCCCAAACCCTACAACCTGTAAGGCCACGGCCTTCTGGTTTGGCTGACCAGGAATTCTGCAGCCCAAGCTGCTGCTTGAGCATTGTGTTGTCTTGTTGGCTGCCACGTGGATTGCTAATCTAACCTATCTGGAGGATCCTGCCTCTCCTTTCATGAGGAATAAAGAGTGTTTAGAATAAGGACCTCTCTAAGTGGAAAGGTTCTTCTCAACAGCTGCCTTCCCCAGGAAACCATCCCTGACTAACAGGATGAAATCAGACCTGGGGGCACTTCACCAGTAAGAGTGACACTCATTCTCCACTGCTCAATGATGAGCCAAGGTGTAGGGCTAAGGAGAATCAGGACCAAACAGCAAAGGCAGCAGGGTTTTCCAAGACTCCTCTGTAATTAGTGCTCCTCAGCAGTTCTGTCTCTGAGCCAGGTAGCTCAAGAAGGCTGCTCTGGTGTCTCCAGGTGAACAGCATCTGCCAGCAGCTCTGCTTGGGTCGTGGAAGAGTGATCCAATGTCATCCAGATCCCATTTCATTGGCCCCCAGCCTCCGGAGAGCCTTGTACCTTCACACCTGCCCTAACTCAGCAACACCGATGAGTCCAAACAAAATCACTGCACCTTCCCTACAAAGCTGAGATGTGGGCTTATCACAAGATTAATTTATGCTGCTAAAAATATCCCTTTTTTTTTCTTGTTTTTGAATGAACATGGTTATTCTATTAGGCTGAAAAAGTTGATGTGGACAGAACAAGAAACAGCTCCCTTGCAAACTGCTAAGTTACCAATTAGCTCCTTAAAACAATTGAAAGTCACAGAGCCTCCTCAATGCACAGAGGCGGTTAATTAATTAACATTAGATGTGATTAATAATGAGTCTTGTTTAATAGTAAATATCTGCCTGCAATGCCTGCATGTCAGAACAAAAAGCCTTCAGAGAGCRGGCAACTATATTTATCCTGATTGCGTTTGGGATTTTAACATGTTTTGTGCAGGCTGACAAATGGCCTATTAATTATCTAATGTTGTCTGACAACAACAGCTTGATAAAGATGTATGTTTTTGAATTGCTGGATGAAAACTGCTGGAGAAGAGCCCCACAGGGGCCTTGCTGTCCTAAAACTGGGCTCCAAGCCATGACAACAGGCAAGACAAAGCCCTATCTCCTGCCACAGCCTTCGGAGATAAAATATGTCTTGGCATTAGGGACGTTTTCAGAAAACTGCTTCTGCAATATCTGATTAGGAAAAGGAGGAGTATGTCTTTACTAAATTGGGGTTAAGGCATAATCAATATCATATATGGAGTGTCTGGCCTATTCTGCATAAACACAGGCACTTCATATTATTAAGGAGTCTATAATGCAGAGGAAGCATATGGCAGGACATTGCAGCGCTTTCTATTCTTTTTATTTAGAACTTTATCTTCCAACCTGTTTGACAGCTGCTCCTAAGTGGTTTCACAGTGCCAAATTATTTTTATGATTGTTTGATGTTTTATTCTCCCATTTCAGTTAATGAGATAGGATCCCACAATGGTCATAATTCAGAGCTGTCAGAAGTAAAAAGCATGCTTGTGGCAAGATAGCCTGATGGTAAATAAGGCTAAAAGCTGCGGATAATAAAAACTCTCTTATCCGAGTCTCCTCTGCAATCAAAACTTGGTCTGGATCCTTCTTTCCTTTGTGCTCTCTTGTACTACAACCTTCCCTTTTAGACAGGTAAACTATCAATCTTCAGGTAATGTCACCCTTTTAATTCTGTTCAACCTTTCCTTGTAATGAAATGTGTAGGATACACAGGAAATGTTGAAATGTCTAAAGATATTGAGTGCTATATTATAATTAAAGGGTTGGAGTCCTGTTTATTGTGCCAAGGGAATAATTTGTCATATATGCTTAGAAGAAACTGTTCAACAAATGACCTTTAAGAGTCCCAGGAAATGGGATATCTGGCATTTCCCTGGGATTTCAATGAAAACTTTCAAAAACTTCACATTTCAAATCCTAACTTTCAGGATGAGAAGTGCTTATTCTTTTACAAAGAGAGTGAGATATAAATAACTAGTCTGGGTGTTACACCATATGACAGGATTGGGGCTTCTTTGTTCTTATCTCTACCAAAGAGTTTCTGCATGACCTTGTAATTTCATTGCCAATTGTCTCAGCTTCCCTAGTCAGAAAATATCTGTAAAATACACTATCACTCATCTTAGACAAGTCTTGCACAGATTTTTTTCAGGAATGCACCACACAATTCCATTCTGCAGCTCAAATGCTACAACACCTCTACTTGTGACTGGCCAGTTGACCAAAGAGCCTGTTTGCCTTCAGAATCACAAAAAAAAAAAAAAATTGTGTAATCTGTGGCTTAGCAGAAGATCCCAAGCACAAAACATTTGAAGAAGTTGCAGGAATTGCACTGGTCCATTTACACATGATTAAATGTTAAGAAAATTTTCCATTATTTGGAAAAAGCAACACCAGTCATGGAACAGAAAGAAGGGAGATACAGGCAACTTCTCCAGGTGGTGGCACAGGGGGAAGGACAGGGCACGACTCCTCAGGCCTCTCCTCTGGAAACCTTCACCTGCAGCTCGGGTATTGACATGAACTCGAGTCAACAACTGGAACCCATAGAAATACCCCTAACATCCACAAAAACAAATACTGATCTTCAGTACTGATAGCCAGACACCTCTAACAAGCTCACTTCAGAATCAGTATAACTTATATCACCAGTATGGATCTCGTTTCCTGCTACACTTTTGCTTAAACAAGAAATCATGGAAATTATTGTGAAGCGATAAAACAAAGCACAGCAATAACCAGTCGAATTAGCACTCAAAGCCCAAATATCCGAGTCCATGTCTGAAGAAGCCTGCTTTTTTAGTGTATTTTAAGTCAATTCTCTAGGTCTTTTTAGTACATGTCTCATAATAAGCACAGAAACTGGACAAACCTAATCTCAAGTATTCCACTGCATAGGTCTTGGCATGGGTCTCACTCACAGTTTGTGGTTGGAGAATGGCAAATCGACATTGCTCACATTTTGTCATATCCCATTTTGAAGGCCTGATGTGATAAAAAAGGGCATAGCCCTGTAGGGGCTGCACACATCCAAATCCAAGCCCAAGAAAGCTGATTCAGCAACGGCCTGGTAGGTTATATGCAAAGCGCGTAAGAAATGTTTCCCTTTGCATCATTTGCCCAGACTACAGCTAATAAATGTTGCTGTAACTGTCAGATCAGATCCTGGGGATCCGCCAAAAAACCGTGGGAGCAAGTCCAGAGGAGGAACACGYAGGAGCAAATGAAAGCCAGTTGTGCTCCCGATGTCCACACCAGCCCTGAACTGCGTTTGTGCCAAAGCACCGCTTGGGGCAGAGACACCCTGGCCACGCCAATTCCATCAGCCTCGGGGAAGGAGAAAGGATGAGAGCGCAGCCAGTCCCTCTGCCACCCCAGGGCTGCCTGCATCCGAGGGAAGCACTGGGGAGGGCCAGCACACTTCCTGGGGCTGGCAGAGCACTGGCACATCCCTCCCGGTGTGGGAAGCGCAGGAATATCACATGATTTCCACATTCCTGWGGTTGCAGGCTTGTCGCGTTAGACCATCGTCACTATTCAGGTTTTGACATCTGTCAAACAGCGGAACCCAGAAATCCCTCGGCTACAGGGGTTTCGCCCAGGGCTTGACGCAAAAGATCTCAAGTCACCAAGGCTCTTTCTGTAGACTTTCCATCTGGGTTCACAGCAGTTTCCCTCACTTCTTTTGTCTCCAGTTCGGTACAAAGTATATTGATATTGATTTGGGATATGGGGGAAARGAAGGGAAGAAGAAAGCAACCTCGGTGTGGATGGCATAAGGAAATTTGATACAGCTTTGCAAAGTTCAGGTACTCCTTTTTTCAGTCGCAAGGAAAGAAAATTGATGATGCCACAAGTTTAATGCTAATTGATTTATTACCTGCCTAAGCAAATCCTGGGCAATGCAATGGCAGGCTTAGACTTAAAGCAAATGATTTACAAGATAATGTTTGACTCTGGGAAAGGGTAATCAGATCCAGATACAATGGATGATAGGATAATTGAGAAGAAATAAAAGAGGATAAATTGCCATGTGCTAATGAGCTTACAGGCCCTAATGGGGAGGACATCAGTTTTAACACTCGGGTTATGAGCTAGGAGCAAGGGTTTTTTTTTTCCTCAACAGCTAAAGATGTAGTGCTGAAACAAACCAAGATTAATGGTGTCCCACTCACTTACTTAGCCATTCTTTACACCTTCAGCAGCTTCCTGCATTAAATGTCTGGCTGTTTTTAAACCAGGTTTATCCAAAGCAACTCACCTCACTTGGAAGCCATATTACCTATTTCTGGGTTAAGGCAGGTCTGTTGTTTGGGGATGAATGACTCAAAACACCATTCCTCCCCCTTGCAGCACTGGCCGCCTGATGAGTTTGCAATGTCTTTGCAGGTCTCTTTAGGATCATAGGAATATTCTCAAGCCTTTATACGGTCTCACTGCACTCAGGTTTTGAAGCAGTTGCCAGAGCAATGCTGTCTCACATCATGATTCATTTTTATATCTTTTTCTCCCTCCATCCCACATCACCACCTAGAACCAGGGACACTTTATTGGTATTTCTGATTACTGCTGTAGCCATCTAAATTTTTCAGCAGGATGGGGGTCTCTCCAGCCCTGATGTAGAAATGCACTATATGAATGGTGCTAGCCACAGAGTAATAAAAAGACAGTGCTGTGTGCTGTTATTGGTAAGGAATACAGAAATGAAGCACTTCCTTAGAGACCAAGCCCATATTCCAGTGCAAGGCTTCCAAMGAATGAAGTTTAATATGATGAATTGTGGTACAGTTCCAGAATGAATACAACTCTCAAAAATGCAGGTCAGCTGAAGCTTTTAAGTTATAATGTGCACAACATGTCCAATACTCAATTTTAAAGAGAAATATTTCTATTTAATATGCACAGAAGTATCCATAACCCTTCTGAGTTAATATATGGGAAGACTTTTCCTTTCTTTTGCTATGCCACACCCTTTAGGCATCCAGACACTAATTAATTACAAATCCTGTGCAATCTCAGTGCAGGCAGCAGCTCAGGGTGCTCCTTTCCTATGGAAGGGGGAGGATGCCAGCAGGGACCCCTGTGGCCCCCACCAGACCACGACCCACCACCCACACCAGGGAGCAACACCCCCTGAGCAACTTGTGGGCAGAGGGAGCAAAGGACAGCCTGACCACACCGAGGATATTTGTGCTCCAAAAGGTTCTCCAAAGAGCAGCTCCGAGCTCTGCTCGTTGAATCACCTTTCACTGTCCTTGACCCAGATTTTAACACTCGCTTTAGAATTAGAAACAGAGATCATAAAACCACAAATTAGTAAACATAATAGTTTGGTGCTGGCACTGCTCGTGGAGGCAGGGGTGGAAAACACACCTTTTTCCAGTGAACTAAAATCAAAAGCCTGGATGAAAGGTTTGAAATGTAGACGCAGCTGGCACTAAATGCAAGTGCAGTGGTGCCTGTCCCTCTGTAAGAAGAGATGCAGTAGCAAACTGGTTCAAGCACTTCTGCAGGAAACCAGGAACCAACTTGTATCAGAGATGATCCCTTTCTCCCCCACACACCTATCAGGTATCCCCTGGAGCTAAGCTATTGCCACCTTGAACACAGAATGACTTAATGTCAAAGTAAACAAGACTTTCCTAGTTCCTTCCCCTGAAAAGTCTCTGGTCTAATTGTAAAACAAAAAAAGAACAACCAAAAAGAAAATATTAAGTGTCTTAACGTATTACAAGTCTTAACGTATTAGCGTGTTCCTTCAGGGCAACCAGCCCGGAGCGGCAGACTTGAAATGGTTGCAATTAGTACAAGGATTGTTCTACTTGAAGCAACTTGCCTTTTCTGTTTGAGAGGAACACACAGTGTGAGCTTTCTGTTCTGGTATCGGGCACTTACTGTACAAGCAAACAGGATACGAGAGGTGTGACTCCAGTAATTGTCCCTATTCACTCTCACGGATAAAATATGGGTTTAATATGTTGGGGGGAAAAMAAAAGGTTGACTGAATATTGAAGAGATTGCTTGTTTGCTCACAGGCACTGATGGTAGCTTTAATTTTATCTACTGACTTTGCAGCTCTGAGACAGAGTCACAGCAGATCCAGCTCCCACTTCCACAGCTGTGGAAGTTTTTCCGTTGATGCCGAAGCTGCACTAAATCCCAGTGACCTGTGTACGCACACTCTCTTCCCCTCTGCTGAGCTTTCTAACATTCGTCCACCAAAAAAATCAATTTTAGGCATAATATTAAATTAAATCTTTGCTCTTTTGASATGTTACCTTCAAGTTTCTGGTTGCCCACCACAGCAGTGCACGTACTCCGCTTTGAGCTTCAGCCCCTGCACTCAAAACCCTGCCCAGCATCAAAAGTGTTTCCTCACTCAGGAGAATCCTGTAATACTGCAAATTCCCAGTAGTATTCCGAGGAGCCTGAGCTTTGCTGCATGCACACCTCCCATGAAATTCAGCCATGGTTCACACCTGTCAGCCCCACTCCCTCCAAGGACACCCTGCTCCTCCCTTCACTGCTCTCCACAGCTACCCTTAATGCTTGTCCTTGTGTAGAGCCTCACAGCAAGAGGCAGTTGTTTCAGCACAGCAGAGGCAGAGCTGAACACCAAAAACACGCACTCAATTTCTGTTAGAGATGCAGCATTTGTGCCTCACATCCCCTGGCTGTGCTTATACTCCAATGAAGAGGCAGACAGGGAGACTTGCAGCGAACTGCTGTAATTTGCGCGTAACTGCACAAGGCTCTGGCTCCTTTGAGGAGGCCAGAAAGAAAGCAGGATTTCCTCTGCACCAAGGCAAACTCACCAATGTTTGAGGGACAGAGGATCCCACTGGTCAGAGGTAGAAAAGCACTGAGCTACCAGGACATCCCACGCCTGCAAAAGCAGGAGCTGGGGGCCTTGTGCATCTGCATGGGAATTCTGAAGACACAACAGATCCTTTCTAAGTGCTGTCATTTGGATGCTCTTGACCTTAAATTTCATCTTATCTGTGTATTACATTATGTCTGGACACATTTTTTTCCTTAAATATTTTTAGTGCAYTGGGATATTTTGTTTGCAGGGCTTGTGGTTTTTATTTTAACACTATTTCCCACAGCAACCAACTCCCCAGCCTGCAACCACCACACTGCGGTTAAGGACAGACATGTTCATTGGGAGCTCTACATCTTTCTCATCTCTAGCAGACTTCTTTGTGGAGGCAAAGCCTTCTATTTAGTCACAACTTTTCTCCCAAGCCCTTCAAAACCTCCCTCTGCTTCCCTGGAACAYGTGACACAACCTTACACCCATCGAGCAGAGGTTGTATTTTGGGAGATGCACCTCCCATGGTCACCACAGTGTTGTCCCACCGACATCAACAAAGTGTGGYTGCACAGCTTCGCCTCCTGCAGACCAGGGCAGCATCCCCTGCCTGTGGATATCTGGAGGAACCCTCTCTGCTGTAGGGTCATTAACATCCCTCGCTGCCTGCAGCGGTGCAGGGCAGCTGCCGTCCTTCCCACACTRCTGTGGCAGGAAATATTTTATCCTCCCGCAGCTGTGCCAACATTTTCAGAGTGCCTCGGCTCTGTAAAAGCAGACTCTTTGACCCTCCATTTGGCATATGCACAAGGAAGAGGCACAAACAGGCTCACACCSGGGGTCAGTGCAGCCCTGTTTGCACGCTCACCTCGGTCCCGGTGTGACCAGCACCTCCCTGGCTGCACACACTGGGGTGAGCCCAGGAGGGTCCCTGCAGAARCCCAGGAGGGTCCCCCAGTSCCCCCAGAACACAGACAGAGCTGCTACATGAGCAAAACTTTGAGCTGCATCCCCAGCCACAGTATAGCACAGGCATCAGGGAAGGTCCAGCTGGAGTTCCCTCTGATGGGGTTTGAACAAACACCAACAGACCAGAGGGATCCTTGTAAGGGTAAGAGAATCTGGATCCATGTCTCTACTTCATTATTTTTSCCACAGGAATAGGTAGTTCCTAGCTCAGCTGTTTCTAAAAACTGCTTCTTGCCTTCTTGGTGCCTCAGTTTCCCATCCATGTAAGGGGATAATATTTATTGCCCTATTTTATCCCAAGTTATCCCTTCAGACCAGGTACATTTAAAGGAARCAACTATTATGTACATGGAGCAACTGGTACCACTCATCCTGATCTCACTGCAGTCATACACCTGGTTTACCAGAAGTGACAAAACAATAATCTCAACACTTTCTCCCTCCCCTAGATTTTAATTTTTTTAATCTAATCTTGCTAGCCCTCCAGATTTATGATCAGCTACCAGAAAACCATTTAYAACACACAGAATTTAGACAGCTGAGTCTGCTTTGGACTTCTTAGAGTAAACATGTCAAACCCAGAYACTAAATATGATTCCAAAACTTTTTTGAAGGTGGGGAATTGAAAAATAATTTCATTAGAGGTGTTAGCTCATACGTCAGTGATTTCAGCTTGATGCCACTAGAARCAAGTGAGATGCAATGTTTGGAGAATCAGAATAAACAATGGAAACATCAGCTCAGCCCTGACCCTGGGTGTGGAGGCACCATTGCTGGGCTACAGCCCCACTGCTCTGCTTCAGCCAGCAGGTAAAGCTCAGAGCAGAGAAATGCACATGGGAGTGGGGAAAAAAATAGAATAATAGTGTAGAGGATGGATAAGCCATACACAGATATTGGTAATTTCAAATAGGTACTTCTCAGAGGAGCTGTACTGCACACCTTTGACCTTTAACTGGAGTGCTCAAACATTGCATGTAATGATGACTACCAATGAAAGTCCTATGCTGTGCTTGGCTGCACTTTCTATATGAGTGCCAGCAGTAAGATAAATGATAAACTGGTTCGCTGGAGTACTAGTGGTTTGGGGGCTATTGATTTTTGGTCCATTCTCTTTAAAAGTGAGATCTAAAAAGTTGACAGAGGGTCATTAATTTCATCATATACTTGTCGACTCATCCATAACCAATCCAGGGCCTGAGTGCGCTTGTCACTCTCTGTTTGCACTTTATTTGTTTAGGTTTTCTTTGTGATTCTACATTTTTCCCCTTTATTTCAGCTTTGTGTTTCTGTTCCTACTGTTATTTCTTTTTCCCTCCAAATGAGCTCCTTGCTTTGCGCTTTGGCTAAAAAATGCTCTCTTATAATATATTTATATTATAAATAAATTCAGTGGCTTCATTATCAAGTCTGTGCTAGGAGAGGAAGTCACCTCTGTTTAGTGCCATTCATTTAAAAAGAAAAAGAACTGCTACAAAATTCATCAATCTTAATTGTGCAATCTGAAGGATTTTGATTGAATAAACACTTGTCTGAAGACTTCAGGGCCTTGTTTGAAAGACACATTAAGTAAAGAGTTGGAGAATGTTTCCCCTATGAAGCTCCATAGGTCCATGACAGTGTTCTCAGGTGACAGGGAAAAGACTGAATTCAAATAAACATATGACCATAATTAGCAGATTTCCCTTTCTTGTCCTTCTGATTAAGCCCTTGGCAAGTCTTTGCAGTGCATTAGCTAAGAAAATATTTTACCAACTCTTACTAGAAAAAAACCTATTTTCCTGGCTTACCTTAACTTTCATAGAGTGAGAATATACAAAGAAGTCTTCATAATTATTGGTATAACAACAACTGGATACAAATATTTAAGACCAAAGGAGTACTTTATACGTCTAATGGATAAATATCCACAGAAGGAAATTATTCACGTGCAGGAACTGCATACAGGAGGCAGTTTTTACCAACTTAAGTTGGTTAAGTATATTTCTAGGTAATAGTATCATCTGTCTCCCAACACCAAGTTCATCTGCACTGTCTTGCATTGGGAGCCCAACAGAAAAGTGTATGCAGGAAGTAAAAGAAAGCGTGATTAACTACTACAGACGATGGCAGAAAATTCCAGTATTAATAATATCACAACTTGCCAGTAAATCTCCTTTTTATAGGTAAAGAAATACATTTCTACTTTAAAGTGTGTTTTTATATACCCTTGAGTGCCCAACTAGTTAAACTACCGAGGGAGCTCTACATGATTTAGAAGTTAATCCTTCAAACGGCTAACAATTGAATGCCTCAGCTGTTTGTAGTTTCCTACCGCTGGCTAATTTCATYTTTGTTTCATGTGTTCGGTGGCAAGCTTTCATTGTTCAGAGCTCTGACACCCAGGTTGTAAATGTGGTTAATTTAGTTAAAATGAGGCTGGGAACATTCACACCATGTTCAGCTTGTTGTGACTAGACCTGGTAGAAGTTGAGGTGGATACGCCTGGAGAACAAACAAGCGGAGAGGACAAAAACAGAGGGGGAGAGAAAACAGAAAAAGGAGATGATCCAAAATCGCCAAACTCAGGAGCATCAAGCAGAAAGAAAAAAAACCCACGTTTAAGATCACTGCTTTGAGGGCCAAAAAATCCCAACATGTTGAAATATTGAATCATCAACTGATTTACCAGTGGGTTTGGCTTTCTCAGCMTACCTTTATCAGTTCCTTAGCTTGTGCCAGCGGCAAGAGCCCACCAATCCCATTCCTTTTCCAAACCCCCTTTTGTTTGATTGGCACTTACAGAGGTCAKAAGGCTCACAAGTGCTCAAAAATATTTATAGCAATTGGGAAACACAGACTGAGCCAAGATGTTCCTCAGTCAAGCCCCAACTCTCCCAAAGGGGATTCACCTATATGGCATGAACCCCCCCTGAAAATCAATACTTTTTGCTGTCTTGGCACAAACAGCTGAATCTGTTCAACCAGTGACCACTTTTCCCATTCACATCCCCAAACATAGGATGCAGCATAGGCTGAACCTCCTCTTGACCTCAGCAGAGCCTGCTCTCGTGGGCTGGGCAGCAGCACCCCCGAGGCTCATGCCCAGGGCTGCAAAAATAGTGCCAAAGCTGAGGGCTCAGCAGCTCTGGCACTTCCTTGCTGCATTTCCCAACTTGAGCAAGCAGCTTCTTAAAAATCCTAATTATAATCTTGATTAATAGATATTATAACATAGCTCCTGTTTGCCTGTAATTRTATTTGACACAGAGATACAAATCAGCAGTTTAACATGCTGGAATAGGATTCATAGGATTTTATAGGATTATGGACATATACATTTTTATTAAAGCTCTATTGGTTTCTCTTTAGCATTCATCAAATCTCTCTCTTTATACAGAGATAAATATATCTTTTTTTTTCCAAAAGTCATTAATTTCGGAGTTTGAGAAAAATGAAATAGATGAAGTGGGTAATTTTTCACACTTAGAACAATTTCCCTGTGATATTACGACTCTTTTTCTTGCACTGCTCTGGGAGATTAATATGGCTGTTATTTTCTCCACTAATTGGCTTTACAGATAGCCATGGGAGATAGCACCTAATAAAGCCAAACAAGAGAGAAAAATGTTAACAGCACCAAGCTGTCCCATAACAWGGGGGTCTATTCATTAAGAAGCAATATTCTATTAGGGAAGATTTTTAAACAGATTTTTTAAATAAGTGGAGYATGCACTAAAACCCAAAAGTGGATTACACTTGATTGTCCTGTTCCCTAAAGCACTCCAGGTATGGAGTTAGCATGACCACATCCACCTCAAGTGCAGATGAGACACTACCACTGTCTGAAAATCTGTTATCAGCTCAGAGAGGGACCAAGAGTTTCAACTCTAAAATAAAAAAAACCCAAAATAAATAAGTAGCATCATGCTATTGTTACTAGTCCTTTTCTTGAATCCAATGCTTTATCTAAAGCTGCAAAGCAGGGAGAAAGCTGACTATGCCTGAACTCTGACTAAAACACGAGCCAGCAGCAGGTACTGTGGTTACAGATCAACACTTAAAAATATGACTCAGTTCTCCCTTAATGACAGCCAGAGCTGCTTCATCAGCAGCTTGAAGAGAGAAACAACTCCTCCTGAGCCCCTGCCACTGTTACTCCTGCAGCACAGACGCCCCCTCCATGCACCTAGATAACACATCTCATTCCCCTGACATCCGGATGTGGGCACAAATCTCACACCGTTTACCAGTGGCACACTCAGACCTGCTGTATGTGACACCAGACAMCGCGAATATCTCGACACAGGATACTGCATTTTGGAGCAGCACGGTTGGAACTTTTCACCAATATTTTTCCAACCTAAAACCGTTGTGCTCAGCAGCCAATATGTTAAATCAGCACTTTGAAAATAAAGCAGCTTTGGATTACTACCCAGGAGTGGCTGCTTCCAGTGTCTCTTCCATCAAGGCAGAAAGTTAAACACTTATGTATTTAGCCAAAAATCCTACACAACACTAGATATAAATCCTCACCGTGGTATTTGAGAGGGACATTAAAAGAACAATCACTCCAGGTGAGTTTTAGCTTGTTGGAAGGCAGGATCTAATCACAGACCCCGAGCAGCTGGTATTTCATTTCACTCCAGCTCTGCCTGGCCTCCAGGTTCTCCACCTGTGTGCGAGTGAAGGTACAACATTTGGCAGCTGTGTCTTGGCAGCTGCTGCTTTTGGGACAAGCCATTCATTTCTCCACTAAGGCAGACAATGCCTGGAGTGTTCCCCAGATACACATTTTATATCTATAAGTATTATTGATACTTTAGGAAATCAGCATGGAGCAATTCAGGTTCCCACCACAGTAACTGCTGAAGAAATCTGACAATATTCTAAAACAAGAGAAAAAGTATCATAGGCATAGGTTTGTGTCTCTGGCCTTCACTCCAGCACTATTATTTATTTTCCTAATCAAGTTTTCCACTATTTAAACATATAATCAGGTGCTACTGAAAGGAGCAAAGTGACAATAACTGAAAAATGCATATTAAGCAATCAACTTTTATCCTCATATTGTTCACTCACACCAAATGAGAAAGGCTGGATGTTTGAAGAAGATAGGAAGAGCCAAAGTATCCATAACAAATGAAAAAAAAAGTCAATGGTAAGGCATACAATTTTTGATCTAATGAATTGTTCCATTGGTGCTTTGGTATGATAAAACATTGAAAATCACCTTAAGAAAACTCTGCTCACAGTTACAACTTCCACTCATCCCACTTAGTGTATTAATAGTGCCACTCCAATAATGCAGAAGATCATTGGGAATGCAGCAGAAACAGCAGAGCAGGGCCCAAAGAGCTCCCTATGAATTTCTCCCTCCTGCTGCATGCTTCTCCACTACATGCACCTCTTGGAAAACCATCAGGCAAGAGCTTAAAGTGTCAAATTCAAATACAGACTTTACTCCACAGTCACAGCCCCTCAGATTAAGACTTGTATTTGAGATCGCTTTAAGATTCAGGAGGTTTTTTTAATTTAAAAAAARAAATTAAAGGAAATCACTTAGAAGAAGTTTAAAGACATCTTTAAAGGAATTCAAAGAGAAATTTGCCATTGCAATTTCTATATGCCTATTTTGCTGGCTGGTTTCAGAGCAGCACCATGCAGCCAGAAACCAGCACAGGGTCAAGCCACAAGAGGCCAGTTAGCATTTTAGCATTAAGAGAAAAGGGGAAAGTTTTTTTACAGATGCATAAAATATAGAGGGAGAAGCTAAAAGATCGTTACTCAACTAAAGTTACCGAATTTTATAAACCAAGACTAGAGGAAGTTTAAAACTTTTGCACAAGAACTTAGCTTAAGCACTTAGACTAAATAAAATGAATAAAATTACCTACTTGCTTGAGAGGTAAGAGAAGGAGCTTTAACCTCCAGCACAAACACCAACCAAAAACTTCTGAGCCCCCTCAGCCAACTTTATATCTGCCTTTCACAGCTGAATTGGGTGAGCTGTGTAACTTGAACACCTAAAAACTGCAATGGTAATGAGCAGACCGAGCCCTTCAACACCAGGCAGTGAATATAGCTCAGGCTGCACCAAAATTTAATGCCCAGATATTTAAACCCTATGTATAAAAACGTTAATAGCCATATAATATATATAAAAATTCTAGATTAGCATCACCAGTACACGGAAAAAAAAAAAAACAAACCTCAGAGCTCAGAGAGAGACCAAAAGAACCACATGGGTGCTGCCCCAGCTACGTTCACAAACCATGGCAAAACAAGCTCATTTCTGAAATTTAACCAACCTGTGTCCCTGTGCAGGTGGCYGTGAGCAGCTCAATCAGTTCCTGCCCAGGGGACACCTCCAGCGTGACCCATCCCATCCTGGGATGATCTCAGCTACCTGGAAAAATACCCTCTCCATTAGAGTATTGGCCAACAATCAAGGAATTGCAGGTTCCTCTTATCCAAATGAGAGTGGTGCCAATCCCTCAGCTGGTCACTCCTTCTGCTGTCAGAGCTGCTGCCGCGAGCCCCTCGGATGTCACCGCGAGCGACA
This sequence comes from Amblyornis subalaris, assembly GCA_018881555.1. Taxonomy (NCBI): domain Eukaryota; kingdom Metazoa; phylum Chordata; class Aves; order Passeriformes; family Ptilonorhynchidae; genus Amblyornis; species Amblyornis subalaris. The sequence goes on from JACAXG010000014.1 coordinate 3,917,743, forward strand.
CTTCTGGCTGCTTCAAAGGAGCAGATAATTAACCTAATTTTTTAAGCTTGCAATGCAAAGCTGTTCCCATAAAGTTGAGAAAGTGGTATTTTTTTTTTTTTACTATCAGGCACTTTCGTCCTTGAAACAGCACCTGTTGTATTCAGTAGGACCCATCATTTGTCTCCTGGGAATAACTGGGATGATTTTGATATCCCCCAGTATTTACACCTATGCAGGAGTTTTTTTACCAGTGGAACTGAGGAAAGCAGCAGCCCCCACGTTTCTTTTCAGAATTTCAGCCACAACACAGACCAGTGGTAGCTGCTTTTCCAACCAGTAGGGAGCAAGGAGTTCCCAAATAGAAAAAAAACCCTGCACTTTTTATTGCAAATATATATCTAGGAAGTCAAAATGTATGAACTAATATCATGGATATCAAAATACTGGACACAGAGGCATTGTTATTACACTTTAGGCTGTCCCAATGTTTTTCCTTCAGTGGTTTATGACTTGGCTTAAAATTTTACTCCTGGCTGAAAACTGGCACAAAAATTTGAAAATTTGAGAAAAACCAGTAGACAACTATAAAACTACATAAAGTAGTGAAATATTAAACATCCTTTTTTACCGTAAAAATAATATTTTTATTTGGAAGATGAAAGGAATTTCGAAAAGATGTGGTATTCCAGCCAATGCTCTCTTGTGGAGAAAAAATGTTCTTCTTTGCCCTGTCTTCCCACAAGATTGCTAAAAACTCGACACTTTTTTAGAAGAAGGTTTTGAAGACAAAGCAACAGAGACAACCAAAAAAAAAGACTAAAATACAGCCTGGAACTAATAGAAGTTAATTCATATGGCTGTAATAGATTTTTTTTTTCTTTTTCTAGATAAAGCAAGGCAAAAATTAAGTCTACCCAGACTGCAATAAAACACTCGATGCAGCAACTCATTGAAATTATTATTTAAGACGATAAAGATGGATATTTGCGCAAAAAAACATACTTTTTGGGTGGGTAGGAGGTGGCTATGAAAGGAAATATATCACCTTGCAGGTGGTAGTAGTGAATTTGTCAGGAAAAGTGGGAATCAGACTAACAACAGAAAAGACAAAGGAGAGCACCACCTACTTTTGAGAAGATAAGAATATCATTTGGAGAGAATCAGGCACCTTTAAGGAGTGGACTGGGATGAAATTACATGTGCTTGGGGACGAAAGCAAAAAAAACCTGCCCAAAAGCTGAAGCTCCAGAGCTGGAAACATGAGAAGAGGCAGAACTGCTCCTTTTGGCTGATCGTACCAAGCCTAGGCAATTAATGGAATCATTTTATAACCATCTTGGGTGACTCAGGAGTGATGTTTCCTGACAGAGGAAATTCATTTCACTGCACCTGGCATTGGTAAGAAATGTGTCACTTAAAGCCAGGGACAGTTCTGGTCACTATGGCTCAAAAAGCATGAGCTGAATCTGGAGCACAGGGAAGGAACGTCAAAGTTATCAGTGAAACAAGAACCAGGGAAGGGAGACTAGAACATCCMTCCTGATTCAGCTCAGCCAAACCASGGTTAAGAGTAGATATGTGCACCCTCCACTAACACTTTGGGAGGGTAAGCACCAGAAAAGGGAGTTATTTAATCTAAACAACAAGGCTGACACCAAAACAACCCAGTAAAGAACCAGCTCTGGAGTACCACAGGCTGGAAATCCAGCATCTCCTGGCCATCAGGGCAATGGATGGGTTGATGAAGTTTTATAATAATGTTTTTATTCCAACAATACTTATTTGACTGTTATTATTCTTATTTATATATAATTTATTTTATTTTCTTTATTATTTATAACATCTTGGCCAACACAGAGGAAGGCAGCCCCCAAAACCCACTCAATTTCAAGAGGAACCCGGTTCATGCTGCTAAAAAACCCGTCCTGACAAAATGACTTTCCAGCATTTTTGGACATCTTACAAGGCTTCC